>WOXC01004006.1:37500-116669 GCA_011680675.1 Gymnobelideus leadbeateri | reverse complement strand
TGGTCATCCAGAGGTTGATGGCTAGAACCCTGGAGGAGACAAATCTGACAAGGAGATTGAGCAAACAAAGACTAAAGAGGCACAAAAAAAAAAAAAAAAGAGAGAGAGAGAGAGAAGGGGGGGGGGCAATTTTCCTGGTACAAAGGACAATTTTCCTGGTTGGAATTAAAGATGACTATGGCAAGGCCAAAATGCTGTCAGATATCCCTTTCCTTTCTAAATTGCTCCATGGACATTTAGCACATGGAAAGCAATAGCAGGCACAGAATCTCATAGTTTTCCAAAACAGGCAGTAACTCCCAGCCTGTTCTCTCCTTCCATCATCATAGATAAAGGTTTTTTCTAGATTGGGTAAAGCTGGAATGGTGGTCAATTTAGTTTTCAAAGTCTCAAAAGCTTTCAGCTGATAGTCTGGGCCCCAGTCTAGACAGAATGAGTCAGGGCCTTGAGTAGCAATTAATGGTTGCAGCCCCTCCCAGGCCTTGGGTTTAATTGGCTATAGACTATAATGGGGGGACAGTTTAGGATCTAGGAGTCATACAAACACTGGTGTGGCAGACGTAGATCACCCAGGAATTTCCTCATCCCAACTTTTGACTCAACTATCTCCCACACTTTCTGAGGGAACATGGGGAGATCTAGAAGGTTTAACTAGAGAAAATCGGCTTCCCAATTTCACCAACAGGTCCCTTCCCAACAAGGAGACGGATGAGAGGAGAGCATAAGGAAGAAGTGTTCAAAAAAGTAGGCAGGGGACTGGGTATGTCTGGAGACATCCCATAGTTTCCCCTTCCATGCCCCTGACCTGACAGGTCAAGGGCCAAGTAGGGCCAGAGTAATTAATTAAAATAGAGAATGTAGCTCCTGTATTGATCAGAAAGCTGGTATCCTTATCTTCGACCTCAATGCTTGCCCAGGGCTCAGTAAGGGAAATGGAGAAGGTGGGAACCCTGCCAAGCCCCAGGCTTCCCTGTCATTCTGAGTCTTGAGAAGACTGGAGGACAGGGTACTGGGAGGTGGCACTACCACATTTACCTTAGTGACCATCCTTCTTTCAATATCCCTCTTGGTCAGAAAGGCACAGCTCTAGAGGAATTGGTTCCTGGCGCTCCCTCTGAAGTGGGTGCCTTGGAGGGGCACTCCTTGGACCAGTGACCCTCCTTATGGCACCAAAAGAAGGTTTTCCCCCTGCCCAAGTGACTGGGCTTCCTCCAAGGGGGTCCCCTGGAGGGGCTTTTCCTGGCCATGGCAGCAGCCAAGAATTAAGCATGTTCTCTGTCTCTGGCTCCTTCCCTGTGTTCTTTCTCCTCTGATGCAACTAGCTCTCAGTTATTAAAGACTCCAAAGACCATCTCTAGTAATTGGGCCTGAGATGTTTGGGGTCCCATTGCCAATTTCTGCAGTTTCCGCCTAGTATCTGGGGCAGACTGACTAATAAAATACATGTTAAGGATTACTGCCCTTTCTATAGAGTCAGGATCTAAATTCGTATACCTCTTAATAGCTTCTACAAGTCTATCTAGGAAAAGGGCAGGGTTTTCTTGATTTGTCTGAGAAATTTCTCTTTCTCATAATTTACTTGCTTTTGAAATGCAGTTCTTAGGCCTGTTAGAAAACAGGCAAAGTACCATATGGCTTCTCTTCTCCCTGTCAACGTGGATCTGATAATCCCATCCTGGGTCACTAGTGGGAACAGCAGCTGTTCCTGTGGGGTATTTTCTGGGGCCATTGCTAGCCAAACTATCCCCAAATTGTTGGGCTTGTTCCCAGATTCTCCTCTTCTCCTCAGTGGAACAACAGGTAGAGAAGATGATATGCAAATCACCCCAAGAAAGCTCAAATTGCAGGGATTAATCCTGAAAGCCTTCAGTAAACTTTGCTGGGTTTTCAGGTAACTTACCCAACTTTTCTTTAATTTTATTGAGATCCAAAATGGAGAATGGGAAATGCACTCTAGATGTCCCACTCAATGAGAGAGGTGCTTCCCTTAAGGGAAAAGGCCCTGAAGGTGGTATGGGGACAGGGGCTTGGGAAGGGAGATTGGAAGTCCCACTTCTTGTGAGAAAGTGACTGGGGGATGCTGGCTGAACTGGATCAGACTAGGGGATCTGGCTGGCAAGGGAGAAAGTGAGCCATCACATGAGAATGGGAAGGAGTCAGAAAAGGGGATACCTCTATGACTGCCATGGGGGCTCCAGGGGACCCCCTTGGAGGAAGCCCATGCCATGATACCTCTATGACTGAATAGGTGTTGCTTCAAAGGGAAGGACCACAGAAGGAAGCACTTCAGCAAGACCAGTGACTGGGACCTGAGCAGGGGTCCCTGAGAGGGGAGGGGCCATGCTGGGAGATGCACGGAAGGAGATAGGTATGGTGTAGAAGGCAGAAAAAGAAGGGTGTTGGGCTAGAGGAAAAGGGAAGGGGAACCAAGGGGAAAAGGGTTGGAGTGCAGCAAAAGGGGCTGGGGGAGTTGCCTCAGTGACCTGAGCAAGAGTTTCTGAGGGTGGCTGGTGGGCACTAGAGCTGAAGCCAAAGGAAAGGGATCATTTAATTGGTCCCCATTGACCCTCTGTGGAGGGGCTCTAGCTTCAAGCATCTCACAGTCTTTGAGAACCTTATTCTGAGAAAGTTGAACAAAAGCCATTAAATAGGCAACTTCTGTCCATCTTCCTTCTCAGAGACAGTATAATTCTAACTGCAAGTGAGTATTCTCTTTTAAAGTCCCCCAAACAGGCCACAATTCATGGTTTTCTAAGCAATATATAGGCCAAACAGAGCTGAAAAAAACACCAACTTTTCCTCTTTAAGATTTCCAGAGAAACTAAGTTTTTTCCAATGTTGTAAAAGACAACCCAAAGGCAAACTTGTGGGAGCTACAGGCATAGGGCCTGGATGTCCCTTCCTCCATAAAGGTTTGAGAGTAAGCATAGAAAAACAAACAAAAAAATGCACAGAAAAGTGCCTGAAGTTTACCCAGGTCCTTAGTGCCAAGAAAATTGAAAGAATCCAGCTTACACTTCCAGATGGGGCATCTGACCTTATCTTCCATTCTTCAGAAGCTGTGCACATGTCCATGTTCTCATGAAACAGCCTCCTAGCTGTCTGACCTAATGGGACCTGAGAGGTCAGGCCCAACACACACACACACACACACACACACACACACACACACCGAAAACAAAAAACTTCATTTCCAAGGTACTAGGGAAAGAGAGGCTAATGTGCTTTCCAGTCCTGGCTGGAGAAGAGCTTGAGATTAGCAGTGTTTCCAGTATCAGGGAACCATAAAAATGAAGGGGTAACCCATAAAGAGGGTTAAGGTTGCTCTGGAGACCCCAAAATACCAACACTCCAGGTTGTGCCAAATGAATTCGACTCAAGTCTTCTCAGCCAAAGAAAAGTAAAGTTTATTAAAAGTTAGCTTGTATTGGACACAAAGTTAAGTTTGTATTAGGTCATTCTATGGCACTCTCACCCATATGGAGACAAGATGGGGTCTTATATACAGAAGGTTGTGGGAGGAATCTAGGGGTGGTCTAGAGGAGGAGTTTAGGCAGGGTCAATGTGTGATTAAGGGTGGGAAGTTGCTGGAGGCCACTTGAAGACTATAGACAATGGTGGGCTAAGCCAGTTCAAGGTTAGATTGATATTTTGATAAGCTCAAGGGTGGGAAGTCTAGTAACAGATGTTTGGGGCCAGCCACAATGTAAGGCTTATGGCCTCATGCAAATGCCTTATCAAATAGGACTATTTAATCAGAGTTTAAGGGGAGTTCCCAGAGCCTGTGCCTCAAGCACTCAAGAAGAGCTCAAGGGGGTTCCCAGAGCCTGCACCTCATCACTAAGAGATCAACTGTCTGCTAACAATACTTCCAGGGCAGGCAGGTGGTGTTCCAAACATGTTCCATGAACTGAAACAGGTATCCTGAGGGAACCAGGCATCTTGGGTTGGGAGCTGGGGGCTAGGGGGCAGCTCTTGGAACATACACAGGTTTGGGAGGACGTTGTAAACTTGTCTGTAGTCTCCAGGTAGCTTCCAGAAACTTCCCACCCTTAATCACTCATTACTGGAGTCTGACCTCATCTGACGCCTTCTGAAGATCTCCCCAATCTCCTCCTCTAGACCACCCTTAGATTCCTCCCACAAGCTTTCTGTATATATATGTGTGTATATATATATCAAGCCTCATAGGTACCGAGGCTCCTTAAGAGCCTACCCAATATAGCAAACTTTTTTTTAAATTTTTTTTTAAACAAATGCTTTATTAACTTCTGTTTTACATCATTCATTTCTGCCAGATTTTGAGTTACAATCATTTTCTCCCCCTGTTTTTCCCCTACCCAACCTCCCAGAATAGCAGTCCCGAAAGATATCGCTTCCTCCAATCTGCTCTCTCCCCTATCTTCTCCCATACCCCCATCGACTTTTCCATTAGAGGAAGGTGAATCTTTGTGTCCCAATGCCTGCACATCTTATCTCCCAATTACAAGCAAAAGAGTATTAAAAATAGTATTTATATATATTTGAAACATTTAATGTTAAGACCTCGAAATTCAGATCCATTTCCTTCCTCCCTTGTCACCCATTCCCTCTTGGGAGATAAGTAATTCAGTATATGTTGTACATGTCTAGCTATGCAAAATATTATCATAGTAGATATATTGTACAAGGCTGCTTATAATTCCCTCCCACTCATCCCACCCCCACCTGGTCCATTCCCTACATGATCCTGTCCCTCTTCTATAGTGGGTACTTCCAACCTCCCCTCCCCCCAAGGATGCCCTCCCATCCATCATCCCTCCTCTCATCCCCCTTCCCCGTATCCTGCTACAGGTTGAGATATCCCATTTAGTATGTATGTCGTTTTCTCCCTGAACCAAATTCAATGTGAATGTGGTTTTGCCTTTTTAGCCTTCCTTATTCTCCCCCTCCTTTGCAACCACTTCCCGTTGCTTCTTCTACATGAGATAGTTTACCCTACCCTGTCTCTCCCCATCTCCTCTTGACACTTTCCTCTCTCACCTCATAATTTCATCCCTTGAGTATTCTCCCTTCCCAACAAATTCAACCTATGCCCTCTATCCATATATAACTGTAACCATATACATACACATTCACATATGTATTCATATGACCACACCCCCTTCCATTATTTTCATAGTGAGAAAGATATCATCAGTCACAGTTATTGCTTTTCCATATAGGAATGTAAATAATTCAACTTTGATAAGTTCCTTTTGATTTCTTTTCCCTGATTACCTTCTCAGGCATCTCTTGCTTCTTGTGTCTGGATGTCAAATTTTCTATTCAATTCTGTTTTTTTCCCCAAGAATGCTTGAAAGTCCTCTATTCCACTGAATGACCATATTTTCCCCTGAAACAAAATACTCAGTTTTGCTGGGTAGGTGACCCTTGGGTTCATTCCCAGTTCTTTGCCCTCTGGAATATCATATTCCATGCCCTTCGATCCCTCAGTGTAGAAGCTGCCAGGTCCTGGGCTATTCTGATTGTGTTTCCACAATATTGAAATTGTTTCTTCCTGGCTGCTTGTAGTATTTTCTCCTTGATCTGGGGATTCTGGAACCTGGCTATAATATTCCTGGGAGTTTTCTTTTTGGGATCTTTTTCAGAGGTGATCTGTGGATTCTTTCAACCTCTATTTTGCCCTCTGGATCTAAAACATCAGGGCAGTTTTCCTTGAGAATTTCTTGAAGGGTGATTTCTAGGTTCTTTCTTTGATCATGGCTTTCAGGTAGACCAATAATTTTTAAATTGTCTCTCCTGGATCTATTTTCCAGGTCAGTGGTTTTTCCTATGAGGTATTTCACATTGCCTTCTGATCTTTCATTTGTTTGGATCTGTTTAACAGCATCTTGATTTCTCATAAAGTCATTAGCTTCCATTTGCTCCAGTCTAACTCTGAAGGAATGAATCTCCTCAGTGAACTTTTGAGATTCTTTTTCCATCTGGCAAATTTGACTTTTTAAGGCATCTTCTCCTCATTGCCCTTTGGGCCTCCTTTGCCATTTGAGTTAGTCTATTTTTTAAGGTGTTGTTTTCCTCAGTCAGGCTGGTGACCCTCATTTCATACTTTTCCTGCATCCTTCTCATTTCTCTTTCCAATTTTTCCTCCACTTCTCTTATTTGATTTTTAAAGTCCTTCTTAAGGTCCTCTATGGCCTGCAACCCACTCATGCTTTCCCCTGGGGCTTTTGGAGCAGGACTTCTGACCTCACAGTCCTTTTCCCGCTCTATGCCCCCAAAATAGGAGTCTAGGGTTGCATTTTTCTGTTTCCTTTGCCTTGGCATGTTGCCACTTAATTACTTGACTTTTGGGCTTGTTGCCACACTATGGCTATGCTGCCAGACAGGAATTTTCATCCTGAACGTGTGGGGGACAATTTCTCTTTCTGGAAGCAGGAAGCCCACCCACGACTTCCACCCTAGATCACAATCCAGATCCAGGGAGGTTAAAGCAAGAGCGATTACCCCCCAAGACTGATCACTGGATCTCCCTACAGTTCACAGGCCAGGAGCTGGAGCTGCCTCTGAAAACTACAAAATGGCATGTCTCCTCAGCAACTTCTAGCCCCCAGGGGAGGAAGTCGATGCATTCCCCAAATACTGGTCCCAAAGTCCATAGGGCAATAACCTCTCACTTTGTCCTAGGCATGTCTATGTTGATAATTCTGGAGTCTCCACAGCTGCTGGTGTTCTGGGGTCTCTCCAGCCAGCCGCTGGCCCTCGGCTCTGTGCGCTGCGTACTGCCGGCTCCCAGAGTACTCCGCTGGCCCTTCCTGCAGGGCTTCTGGGCTGTCCTCAGAGGGAGGTTAGCTTCTCTGTGTCATTCTGTGGGTACTGGGGCTCCAGAAATTGTTCAGAGTCCTCTTTTACATAGTTTGGAGGGAATCTGGGGGCAGAGTGGCTTGGATGAGCTGTTTCTACTCCGCCATCTTGGCACTGCCCTATAGAAAACTTTTAATAAACTTTGCTTTTTTTTGGCTGAGAGAAGACTTGAGTTGAATTCATTCAGCAGGACCTGGCATGTTGGCATTTTGTGGTCTTGAGCACCCCTAAACCCTATACCTCTTCATAATGTACTCTCCCCCCTAACTTCCCTGTCCTAGAATCCTGAATTGTCTTCAAAGACCACGTAAAGTCCTTCTTCTTTTAGGAGGCTTCTCCTGATCATCCCAGGTACCAGTGTCCCCTTATTTACTTTGTATTGCTTTAAATCTACATTTGTTCATTTATTTAGGTATATGTCTTCTCCATAGCATTCAATTCCTTAAGAGTAGAGGCTATTTTGTTTTTGCCTTTATAGTCCCTGCCCCTTTCATAGTACCTGGCACATGGTACCCATGTAATAAATGGTTGCTGATTGATCAATTGCATAACAGGGTAACTGATCAATGAGGGTCCAGTCCTTCAGGCATAAACAATATACTTTACCTGGCAATCCACGTGAAGGGTTGGTGAGCCTGATTCCAGAAATTTGTGATAGAGGGATCTTTTCTTTCCCTGCCTTTCATCTTACACAAGTATCCTCTAACTACTTTTTGTCACCTTGCTGTGTACTGACAAAAAACCTTTTCATAGGTGGTTGAGACAAAACTGTGTATATAAACAGTTAAAATGATGAACTTGATGTTTTCCTCCTGTGGCAAGTGAGGCAAGAACTACTGATGGAGTTTAGGTTCTGGGAACATCCTTGAATCTTTCCACTAGATCTGGTGTTCCCCAGAGGACAGAATTCTCCTTTATCAGTATGAGTGACTCTCTGTTGCCCTTAACCTAGCCTAGCCCTCCATTGTCTGTTATCTCCAGCTGTTTCCTACCTTTGATCCCATCAAAATCCCATTATCTTGGTTCCTGGAGTCTGACCTCAGTCCCAGCAAGATCCTCCTTAGACTCCTCCTCAAGATCCTCCCTAGAATGCTCCTCCTAGACTACTAGACCCTTTACTCAGCCCAGCATTGACTCAGTTGACCCATAACCATATTCTGAAAGTAAGAGAACTACTCATCCATTGACTCTGAGGTGAACTTTATGGGGAATCCTTAGAAAGGTAAAAGGGGATCCGGCCTCAGATACTTAACGCACACACAAACAAAAACCTAGACATGTGACCTTGGGGAAGTTACTTAACCCCAATTGCCCTCCAAAAAAAAAAAGAAAGGTAAAAGGACTTAGGGGTGCTAGGTGGTGCATTGAATAATGCACCAGCCCTCGAGTCAGAAGGACCTGAGTTCAAATCTGGCCTGACATTTAACACACACACACAAAAACTAGCCATGTGACCTTGGGCAAGTCACTTAACCCCAATTGCCCCCCAAAAAGCAAAATAAATAAATAAATATTATTTAAAAAAAAAAAGACAAAAGGACTTTCTGGGGTCAGAAGGTATTGGAGATGGAGGTAAAGTGGATGTTTTCTAGCAATCACGTTAAGTTTCAGCCCATTCTTCCCCCTTCTATGTATATCTAAGTATTTTATTTCTGCATCTCAAATTCTGCCTTCTACTTCTTGCTCATCCTGGAATTTCCCTCAGTCCCTGGGGTCTCCTTGGCCTAGAACATCCTACAACTCCTCTTATGAGTACATCCTCCACAAAGACTGTCCCTCCTTCTCCAAGTGGTGAACTGCTCCTAAAATCCCTATTTTGTGGCAGGTGCCAGGGTAGGCCTGCCTTCATTCCCTCCAGATAATGTTCCTAACTCTTTGGACTTCAAAATCATGCCCTGAGGCTGGTACCTTAATCCCCACTCAACTCCTACTTTTCAGCTACCTTTGTGTGGTGTCTTCACAAATAAGAGAGTAAGCTCTTTAAGGGCTGGAATTGTTTAGCTCAAGGGTGGGGAACCTGTGGCTTTGAGGCCTTTTAAATCCTTAATAAAATAAAATCCTTCTATTACAGGGATATGTTCTGTGAAGTTTAGATTCAGCAAAAGGGCCATACTTGAGGAATGAGAGGGCCACATGTGGCCTCAAAGCCACAGATTTCTCATCCCTCATCATGATCTAGTTTTTTTCTTCATAGTTGTACCCCAGTCTTAGCACACTGCTGGGCAAGGCACATAGTCAATGCTAAATAATTGGTTTTTTTTCTTTCTTTCATTCTTTCTTCTTTCTTTCCTTTCTTTCTTCATTTTCTTCCTTCCTTCCTTCCTTCCTTCCTTCCTTCCTTCCTTCCTTCCTTCCTTCCTTCTTTCCTTCCTCCTTTCCTCCCTTCTTTTCTTTCTTACCATCTCTCAAGGAAACTGAGGCCCAGAGTTTGACTTTACCAAGTCCACCTAAGTAGCAAGCAACAGATTAGGTTCAAACCCATATGCTCTAATTCTAAATTCACAGTTCTTTCCATTGTATTAGACTGCCTCTGATCATCATAGACAGAATTTCTAACTAGTTATGAGTTAGAAAAAATGGTGTTTTCTAACTTGGAAATTTGATGATTTCAATTAATTGAACCAAAACAAATTGTTTGAACACAGAATCCCAGACAGAACATAAATCCTCCTGGGTCTACCTTGGTTTACGATGGTCTAAGTAGTGGATGCCCTAATGTCACAACACTAATGTACATGCTTTTTGGTTTTTTTGGTTTTTGCTTTTTGGAGGGCAATTGGGGTTAAGTGACTTGCCCAAGGTCACACAGCTAGTTTTTGTGTTAAGTTGAGGCCAGAATTTAACTCAGGTCCTCCTTACTCCAGGGCTGGTGCTCTATTCACTGTGCCACCTTTTTTGTTTTTCGTTTTTTAATATGCATATTAATAGTGCATACCAGTGGTGGCCTATTGTCAATGCTGTCTCAGGGGCCCCCAAATGATAGGTGAATATGGTGGACCTCTCAGGATCACTGTCCCTTGGATTTGCCAGTCACTATTGAATCCCTTCAACCTGAGCATCTTTGCATATGACTTGTCTTCCTTTCATTTTCTGCTGTTGGCTTAAGCTTATGTTCCTCATTACTGGATAACAAATCTGCTATTTCCATGAAAGATGATTGGATTTCATAAGAAAATGGAAAGACCAGATAAGTATAAAATCCCTCAAACACTTCTGTATTCCTGGTAATGTGATTTACAAACATGGCTACACTAATAGGAAAATGTTATAGGGCAGAAGGAGACAATCCACAGGAAAAGAGGGAATGAGACATGTTGCTTGGAAAATGACTAGGTCTACTGCATTTCTGGTCTGTGCTTGGATTTTTTTTTCCTATAGGGACAAAATTTCAAAAAGCAAAGAACAGCAGCCTCTTATAAGAAACTGAAAATATAGAGCCATCAAATTCTTCAATGACATGACCTTCTGAATTAGGCTGCAGATGGCTTCTCTCAGCAGATGTGAATAGCCCTAATCTATTCATAGCAATTGTAAACATAATTATAATCCTCATTTGCAGGGCATTTCACATTGCTATTTCTGGCTATGAGGAGAAAGTTATAGACATTAGAAACATATATTTAAGATAGGCAGTAGAATGGATTCTATAAAGAACCACACTGAAATATGGAGGAGCATTGCCTCAGTTAGGCATGGAGAAACTCCAATAGAAGTTCCCATTTCCTAATCAGCATTACAGAATCTCAGACATTAACATAGTGCCTGACAGTTCCATGGCTCAGTGGATAGAGCATCAGGCCTGGATTCAGGAAGATTCATCATTGTGAGTTCAAATCTGGCCTCAGACACTTACTGGCTGTGGAACACTGTGCAAGTCACTTAATATTGTTTGCCTCAGTTTCCTCATCTGTAAAATGAGTTGAAGGAAAATAATCTCCTATCTTTGCAAAGAAAATCCCAAATGGGTTCACAAATTATTGGACATGACTGAAAATGATAGAACAAAAAGATTGGAAAGAGAGCTTAGAGACCACCTAGTCCAATCCATACCTGGACACAAATTTCTTCTGCAATATTTTCTACAAGTGACCATTCTAACTCTGGCTAAAAGTTTCTGGTGAGTGAGATGGACCCACCTCAGGAGGCTTCTACTTCAGGACAGCTCTCCTAATTAGGAAGATCTTCCCTGATATCAACCTTCAATCTGCCTCTGCAATTTCCACCCATTGTTCTTCAGTCTTCCTTGTGAGGAGAAGTAGGATAAGTGTCATACCTCTGCCAGATGACAGCCTCTAAGATATACAAAGACAGCTTTCATACCCCCTCAGTCTTCTCTTTTTTTAGGCTAAAATTTCTCAAGCTTTTCAATTGGTCTTTATATGGAATAATTTCCCAGTTCTTTACCATCCTCACTAGCCTCTTTTGGATTCTTTCCAGTTTGTTAATATTTCACTAAAAATGAGGTACCCAGAAAGGAATATACCCTAGCTATTGTCTGAGAGAAGCAGATTACAATAGGACTATCACCTTCCTCTACCTGGTCATCATGCCTTTCTCAATAAAATCTAAAGACATTTGTTGTTGCTGTTGTTCAATTGTTTCAGTCATGTCCAACTCTTCGTGATCCCATTTTGGGGTATTCTTGGCAAAGATGCTAGAGTGGTTTTTACATCCTTCTTTAGCTCATTTTACAGATGAGGAAACTGAGGGTTAGATGACTTGCACAGGGTCACACTGTTAGTAAGATACTGAGGGCAGATTTGAACTCACAAAGTTGAGTCTTCCTGACTTTAGGTCCAGGTCTCTATCCACTGGGCAACCTAGCTGCCTCTGTTTATTCTTAGGGACTTGATATATTTTTTTTTTTTGGAAGTAAGGATTTAAATTTATCCCCAGGATACGTCATCTTCTTACATTTGTCCCAATTTTCTACTCAATAAAGATCTTACTTTGGAACTTTTATCTATATCCAGCATTTAAAGATCTCTCCTAATTTTGTATCATTTATAGCTTTGAGAAGGAAGCCATCAATGAAGTTACCCATATCATCGATATGTTGATAGTTCTGTGATCTTATCAGTGTGGATATTCTCTCCAAGAGCACTAATTAGAACCCATCCATGCCTGTATCCCCCATTTGACTCTTGTCTATATCCTCCCATAGGTCCTAAAAGGCAGTCTACCCACTATGATGGGGTCATCCTCAAAACCCCTTGATATTGAATGGATACCAATGGTGCAAATAACTTGCCTACTGATTGCCCTTTGCTTTTGCCTCATGACTATACTATCTCCTTCAGCCTTACCACTCCCTAATATTATCCTGTACCTCACCTCATCTTTATAATTTTTCATGGGTCACACTTTACATATTTTTGAATTGCATAATGCTTCTATGCATTACCCTAGTGATGGCCTGTAACATCTGGAATTTTCAGTTTACCAAGACTTGATATATTCAGCATTTGAAGACCTCATCCTCCTCTTCCATTTGTACTGTCCTAGACAATCACCATGAAGGATATGGAATGCATATTTCCCTTATCTACACCTTTCTTAAGATTATTCTTCAGAAGGCCATCTGACCCAAGTTAAATTGTTTAAGGAATCTTGTGTGATTTTAATACACTTATGTCAAATAAAGTTGGAAGAGTTTCTTTGCCACCAAATCAATTTATTTTATAGTCAATAAGAAATCTGAAATCTGAATGTGTTCTGCTCTGCACATTTCATTCAATTGTGTGACTACAAAGATATGATTAGTTTTAGAATATCATTTATGACAGCCTGAATATTCTTTCTTCCATGCATCAAGAATACCCTGGGTATGGGGGTAATTTAGTTTCATGAAATTTTTACAGAGATGGGAAAGTAGGCATATAAATCCTTAATTATGAATGATTTCTTGATTATCTTCCAAATATTTTTGTAGCAATAAGTCCCAAGATTATATTTTTAAGTCCCTTGGTATCCTCCCTACCTTCAGATTGTTTGAAAATCAAGCCCCTGCACAAATCCTTCAAGCTTTCTCTTCCAGAATAGATGCTCTTTCTGTAAACTGATCTAACACAGATATTCTTGCAATCTTTGGTTCTTTGAGTTCCATTTCTTCTTCCTCATGCAACATGTTGGGAACTGAGGCAATGAGTCCAAATGTGGTGGTTGCATTGCCATTAATGGAGGGAAAAAAAATTTAGAGAAATCTTTACAAATCTCTAGTTTCCATCTGTTAGTTGGTCTCTTTCCAATTTTATTATTTAAATAATTTGTGGTGATTAGCTCGATTGTATCTCTTGCCAAGATTTCCAGAAACAGATTTTCCTCTCCCCTTTATTTCATTGTTTTAAGAAATAATCATTCTGATCCTCTTTCACCATTCTCCATAAGATCTGAAAATCAATCATACCCTGAACAAAATGACTGTTCAATTTATTTTCAAAGCATCATTACATGCAATTTTTAAAAATTGGAAGTGACCTGATTATCCAACAATATAGTAATGGTTCAATAAATGGCAGCATATTATAATGTCAAAATATAATAATGGACTACAAATTCCTCATCTGAAAATAGAAAAGTTTTTACTAGATGACCTCTAAGGTCCCTTCCAACTTGAAATTTATGATCTGTGACCTATGATTGAATTAAGACTTACAAGTATTAGGAATTCAAAGAAATCAGAGATTTGTGAAGTAATACAAAGTGAAAAAAATAGAGCCGGAAGACTGTAGCACATCCTATATATGACCATTTAAGAAGTAAAGTTAATAGTTTAGAGACGAAAATTCTGTGCAAATTTGCTGACAATTGAAATGAAATACTAACTGCAAATTCAAATTAATAAGGTTAATTTAAACAAATAATTAACAAATTTATTTAAATTGATATTTGATGTTAAGCTCATAACATTTTTTTTTTTTTGCTTTTTGGAGGGCAGTTGGGGTTAAGTAACTTGCCCAAGGTCACACAGCTAGGTTTTTGTTTGTGTGTGTTAAGTGTCTGAGGCCAGATCCGAACTCAGGTCCTTCTGACTCCAGGGCCAGCACTCTACTCACTGTGCCACCTAGCCACCCAACATTTTTTTTCAAATTAATTTACAACCAAATTCTAAACTAGTGTTGACAATGGAAGCCCCATAACACCTCTCTTGACAAGTAAATCAAATGTTTACTGGCTCAGGGACATTTTAGGCATTTTTGGTTTCATTGCCAAGATTAATTTAAATCAGCTAAACTTTCTTAGGAAATAACGCTACTGTTGTACGGTAGTTGTTACTTTATCCACTCTGTTTTGCAATGTTTGCTATTTTATCTTTTCTATCCAGAGCTATGAGCAAATAGGTGGCTCAGTGGCTAGAACACCAGGCCTCAAATTAAGAATGGAGTTCAAATCCAGCCTCAGATACTTACTAGCTATGTAACCCAGTGAAAGGCACTTACCTTCCTTTGACTCAGAATGAAGATTAATAATAGCATATGCCTGCCATGTTTGTTAATAATAATATTTGTAGAATGCTTAGCATAGTTCCTGGAACATAGTATGCACCAGGTAAATGTTAGCTATTACTATTGTTATTAAAATAGACAAGGTTTGAGTTCTCAAAACTAAATGCTGTATCTTCTTCATTTCAAAACAAATAATTTCCAAGTCAATTTAGTTGGTTGTATCAGTGTAAAATCTAATATTGAAAATGAATAATTTATGTGTTTTCAAAGAGTTTATAACCAAATTGCAAAGCAGCATTGCTTTTGGATGCCATCTGGCAAGTAAATCTTGACAAGAGATGCAATTAAGATAGTCATTGGTTCCTGATAAGTTAGTCTCTCCCACTGACAATGAAACTGAATACAAGAAGTGAGGAGCAAAGACAGTGAGGCAATAGAGAAGTTTCATTTGTACTTTGTAAAGGGTATACTTTCCTGTATTGTATGATTTGTGTTTTCAAAGAGGTGAGAGACCTTGAGTTGCTCACACACTGATTTATCTATAAGTGTATCATAAAGAGCCTAAGACTGGAAGTTACTCATCCCCAGCCTGTAAAAGCCAATATGTGTTCTTATCCCATTCATCCTTTAGAGAGTATGAAGAACTTCCTGATATATTATAGGGAAACCATCTGTTGGCAGGCTGAGGATCAAACACACTCTTCCTGAACTTTAGAAAACTAGCTAGCTCTTAAATGCACCTTGCCCACAGTTTTGCATTGGGTGAAGGGTGAACAGAAATTCATTTGTCCTCTCCTCCACCACGGCAATGTCTAATGGAACAGAGTTGAACTGTAAGTTGAGCAAGTCAGAGAACCATTGAGTGAAAGGCTGCTCTGGCAGTAGAGAAAAGAGTCCAGCTGGAGAATTAAGTTAAGGAGAATAGACAACCAAGGAACCCAGCTTGAAGGAGCAACATGAAGACACCATGAGAATTGAGGGGGCCCTGAAGTACAAGAGGTATAATTTGCTTTGCTCTCATGTGCTCCAGAATAGTGTGCTTCCCAGCTACTATAGTCTTAGCATGTGGTCACTCTTCTCAATGGCAATGCGTATTCCTCCCAAGGTTATGGAGGAATACTATTCTTGTTATGTCGTTAATGCCTTTGCATTGAGTTAGTCAATTTGCTAAGTATGAGAAGGTAAACACACCCAGTGGGAGCTCATGGGCTGTGGTTTTAAGAGTGCATAAGAGTGAATAATTATATTGAACCTTTTATAGCCATACAAATACACACACACACACACACACACACACATAACCTTTGAGTGTAAATTGGAGGGGGAAGTCAAGAATGTAGAAGAGAAATGTAAAATACTAAGGGAAAGAGGATCTAGTAGGTGGCAAAATGAGGCAAGTCTTCATATAGATGTCACCTGAGCTGAACTTTGAAGGAAAGCAGCATTTCTAAGAGTCAGAGAAAAAAGAGCCTCTCCAAGGTTCTTTCCAGTTCTCAATCTATTATGAGGATAATAATATTACACTTCTCTCCCTTTCTCAGAACATTATTCATATCTTAATGTTATTTAAAATTACACAGACTTTGAGGGCCTGCCATGTTTCACCTACCTGTATTCTTCCATCATCTGTATCTAAAATTTGAGAACTCCTCTGCCTCTGTTGTCTCTCATTAACATACACATTAAGATCATTGACATTTCCTTAATTAAAATGACTACATTTGATCTGGGAGAACTGCAGACTGAATAGGTCATAGCAGTTCCCAGTATGGGAAATTTCTTTCCCAGGTTGGCTTGGCAGAGAACTAGACTCCTGGTCTCCTGGGTCTGGTGCAGCATGGAGCTTTCTGAATTTGTATTTAATTGGTTTGAATATATGAGGGCCATTGATGTTCCATTTCATGCATTTAAATTACCTGGGTTTTCCTTATGGTTATGCCTTGAGGTACATTTTTCTTGAAGGGCATATACACATATGTGTATATATTTGCATAATATACATATTGTGTACATAAATTTGATGAAAAAAGTATATACATTTAAAATAAATCAACATTGGCAAGAACTTTATAAAAAATCTTGCAAGGATCCATTGAATATACTATAAACTGCTTAGGGTGGATAGCCATAGATTCTGGGTTTGTTCGGGTTTTGTTGTTGTTGTTGTTGTTGTATCCTTTCAATGTACTAAGTAGCCAGGTCCTCAGTGTTCCAAGACTGAAGAAATGATGAATCTCCTTAGTTTCTGCAGGTGAGAAAAATTATGATAACAACATAGAGAAATAGAAAGAGCTCTGGAATTAGGGAAGAGGAAGGAAGGAAAAAAGGAAGGAAGAAAGGAAGGAAGGAAAGAAGGAAGGAAGGAAGTGTAATGGAAATGCAGATTTAAAGATCTTCCCTGCCCCTAGGCCCTTTGATAGACTTAAGAGACTCTGAGAACCTTCCTTGATTTGAAAATATACTCTGCCCTCTAATAGGCTGAATCTGGTCACATGGAGCCTGTGGCAGGAGGCTTGCTTTTCAGGAATGACCACACCTTGTTGCTTTGTGATTGGACAGTGGGTCAAGAGAACTGTGACATTCTCTGAGCAAGGAGAAGGCTATATAATCCCTGATGTGAGGCTTTGCTTCGGGGCTCACTTTGAGAAGTGTTGTGTGACTTGACTAGATAAGACTCTGGGCAGCCATTGAGAGCCCCCCAGCTTTGAAAACCCAGATGTTGATGCTTCTTTCTCTGGTAACTGTGATTTGGTATTGATGAAATGGTTGGGCAGTTTGGAGGCCTGTCTGCTTGATCTGTTTGTTTCTCCGTCTTGTAAGTTCTGTCTGTACACTTTGAAGTTCAGGGTGCTGACCTTTTTCCCCTGAACTAAGTAAATGATATGTTTGATTGATTAAAGTGAGCTTGTTAACCGCCTTTGAGTTGCTTTCCTTTAGAAAAGCAGATCTAAGAACCTGTGTTGGTAGCCACCCTGGGGATGTTGCGATGCTTGCTGTGACAAAAAGGAAGGAAAGAAGGAAGGAAGGAAGGAAGGAAGGAAGGAAGGAAGGAAGGAAGGAAGGAAGGAAGGAAGGAAGGAAGGAAGGAAAGAAGGAAGGAGGAAAGGAAAGAAGGAAGGAAGGGAGGAAGGAAGGAAGGGAGAAAGAAAAAAGAAATCAAGGAAGAAAGGGAGAAAGAAAGCAAGGAAAGAAAAAAAGGAGAAAGGAAGAAATGAATGTGTATCCTACAATTCATCATGCCAGGAAACAGTGTATTCTGTGAAGAAGAGCTGGGCATCTAGATGAGGTTATGAAAAAGGATGGTAAAAAGACTCCAAACTTCCTTGAGGTTGGTTGAATGGAGAAATCATGGATGATTTGCCTAGGGGAAAGAAAACTTAGGAGGTCTTCAAGTAGGAAAAGGACAAGCACTTATTTATCTTCAATTTTACTTTAGGAAGCAGAATTAGCAGTGAGAAGAATTTAGTCTAGATTTAAGAAAAAAAGTAAAACATTGACATCAAAAGAAAAACAAAATCTTCCTAACAATTAGAGGTCTTTAAAAGTGGAATTGGATGCCCCCAATCAAAGTGACTTGTCCCTCAGTGGACATCTGCATGCAGAGGCTTAAAGGCCACTTGACTAGTGTGCTAATGAAGGGATTATTATTCAGTTATGGGTGGGACCAAGCAGCTTCAGTGATTCCATCTGAGAAGGTTTGAGTAAATCAGGCTTATACCAGTGCATAATATTTTTAACATGGTTGACCAAATTCTTCACTCTAACTTTTTACAGCCTTTCACCACTAAACCAAACAGTTCAGGGCTGGCATCAGGCCTAGAGAAGTGAAAAGCTCAATTATTTCAATAAAATTAATCTTAGGGAAAGGTAACTTGAAGAATAACAAAATTTCCAAGCTAGAAGGGCCTCAGTAGCCTTCTAATCCTTCCCTAACTGTATTCATTTCATTCTCCTAATATTGAGAAATATGAGCTTCAAAATCCCTCCTAACCATCTTTAACAAACCTCAAGAAGAAGTCACACCTTGGGTGACCGAGTGGATAAACCTGGGATCAGGAAGACTTGAGTTCAAATCCAGCCTTAGAAATTTACTAGCTGTGTGGCCTCAGGTAAGTCACTTGACCCTGTTTGTCTCAGTTTCCTGATCTGTACAATGAGTCAGAGGGGGAAATGGCAAAGCACTCTGGTATCTGCCAAGAAAACCCCAAATAGGGCAATGAAGAGTAGGACATGACTGAAACAACTGAACAGCAACAAAAATGGGGGGTCATCCTACTTCAGAGAGGCCATAGAAAGGCCGGAAGGAACTTTAGAAGTTAGCTATGTGTAATCTTTTCATTGTATAGATAAGGATACTGAGGCACATAGAGTCAGCCAACAAGCATTTATGGGAGTTTTTCATTATACAGTATGAAGTAACAAAATTTGGATTCAGATCCAGTTCCACTGTCCCCAGGTTCAAAATTTTTTTTCATTCTCCCAGGGGTCAGTTTCTCCCCCTCCCCCATCTCTCTTTCTCTCTCTTTCTCTCTCTCTCTCTCTCTCTCTCTCTCTCTCTCTCTCTCTCTCTCTCTCTCTCTCTCCTTCTCTCTCTCTCTCTCTTTCTCTCTCTCTCCCCTCCTCTTTGTCTCTTTCTCTCTGTCTCTGACTCTGTCTGTCTGTCTGTCTTTCTCTCTGTCTGTCTGTCTGTCTGTCTTTCTCTCTGATAGACCCTTATAGAATTCTACTAAAATTCATCAGTCCCCTTTTCAGAATAGTATTTTAAATGTAATTTAAATATATAGGATTACAAAGGACACTAATATGTTAAAAGCTATCAAAAAATACATTTCTATAGTTCATGTATAATACCAGGCTAAAAACCCCTCCATATCCATATTCCACTGTTTCCTATTACTAGCTGGAAAAGATGGTACATCTACCCTGTTAATTGTGTTTTTTACGCTTCTTTTTTTTTAAGTATTGAAATAGGACTTTTTTTTTTTTTTTACCAAAGACTGGAGAATTACCATCACTGAAGCAGGCTTAACTATGGGTAGAAATTTTATTGGATTGTGAATTCAGTTTTATGGTTCTAAGCACCAGTCTAACATAACAACATTTCATTAAAATCAGCACTTGGAGCATAAATCACTTGGGTACACATTTCTCTGGGAATAAAATGATCATACTGTTGGAATGAATGTGTGTATTCAAATCTAGTCAAACAGGAAGGAAAGCAATGCGCAGTGGATAGATGGATCCTCTGAAAGACTCCATCATTTAAGTGATGGATGATCACCATTATTCTTGCTAATTGGTGTTCTGGTTTTTCTAAGAATTCAAAACTTTGTAAATTGATTTGCAACATAAACAGAAAGCATTGATTCAGGGAAACATTTGCAGTAATTTTCTGAAGTTTCAGAACTGGATGTGAACAAGCTTCAGAAAGTTTTACAGGCAGTGAGGGAAGGAGGTCTAGTGGCACACCTTGCCAGATGCAAGCAGATGCTGTAGCTGACCTGACGGGGGGTTATGCCATGCATGAGCAGCTTTCCAGAAGAATGCTACTGTGAACAGCTTTTAAGGTTCTGATTACACAGTATAGTGAATACTCTATTCCACAACAAATCAGAGCAAAACATTCACAGAGAATCAAAGCACAGCATTCACAATGGTACAACTTATCACAAAAAATCAAAATACAGCATTCACAGTGACATCACTAAAATGGACACATAGTTTTCCCCAAAGTGGTCACAGTAGTTTTCAACAAAGTACAATCATTTAGTAATTCAATCATTCAATCATCCTTGAGGAGGCTTGTCACAAAATACAATAATCAAAGTTCTCCACTCATGGGGTTACTAAGTTACAAATCAGTCACTATTCAGTCAACAGTCACTATTCAATCATCAGTCACTACTCAGTCATTTGTCACTACTCAATACCGTCTTAAGGGGTAGTGGAAAATACACAGGGCATCCACCCTGTGGTCACAAATAAATCACAAGCTTCTCAGTCAGTACACAATATCCAAGTAAAGTCTTCTTTCAGCTTGACTCAAGGCTGGCTCTCAGTTTTCATGGTTCCTCTTCCATGATCCAAGCTCCAACTGTCACCTGGACTCAAAGGCAGGCAGCTCCTATTTCCTTGTCCAGCTCCTTGTCTAGTTCTTTGTCTAGTTCCCATTCCATACTGAAGTTCACAGTGTCCAGTCCACCTCAAGTCCTTCATAGTTCCTGTTTCTGGGAAGACAAAGCTTAACAGAGACACAATAACATTCATGCACTTTGCCAGCACCATCAATTCACTATCTGCCTGTGAAATCAACTCAGACCCACCAACAAGGTCCAAGAAGTCAGCACAAATCATCAGTGAAGTCCAAGGACCTCCCAAACCCTCCTCCAGGATTTCTGTAAATGTATGTGAGGGATAATTTGCAGTGAAGTTTCCCCATTCGGAAAAATCAAATCTAGAGTGGCTTCAGCATACACTAGGCCTAAGTTTAGAGGTCACCTGACCTTGCAGGAATTTGGGACTTAGAGCAATGGAGACTCTCCCCAGTGCTATCTCAGCACAAGATATGCCAAATAAGGACAGAAGTGCTTTTCAAATGTGCATTGGGTGATCTGTTTCTTTGTTCCAGTACTTGAGGTAGATTGCTGGGTTTAGATTGTACACCTAACTTCCAGCCAATGGAAGAAAAGGGTCAGGAGGGGGGTGGGGAGAATTCCCCATTAGGGCTTTATAACTTTGCCATTTCCTTTTGTAAATTGCTTCTCCTCCCTGACCATTTGTCAGGAGGGTGGCCCTTTCTCGAGATCCAGATTTTATTAAGCCATTCTTTTCTTTTTCCTACCTTGAGAAACCTCTGAATATTATTTGGGTGAGGATTTCTGTTGCACACAGAATACTTCTGTACAAAGTATCACAAACAAACATCAACACAGACAGAGCAGACAGAGTGCCCGGATACCACAAGTATTCCCCTTGACTCTGCCACCAAAAGAGTCTTCTTCTTGATTCCTGCTGTCTCTAGCCCTGGGGCTCTCTTTATATACTCATCAGCTCCTCCCCAGGAGTTCACAAGTTGTGGTGTTCACATATTCTGTTTCTTAACAGACTGAATCAAGGTGTTAATTCAATAGCTGAAACAGGGAGTGAACTACTTCTGTGCTTGCCATTACACAGGGTCAGTCTAGCAAAGCTTCACTCCTAATACAAACTGCCCAGCTTGGCATTTAAAGTCTTCATTGACCTGATTCCACCCTATGCTCCCAGGCTTATTCCATATTGCTGCCCTCTACAATACAGTCAAACAAATATTCTTGACATTCCCCATACTCTGCATTCTTTGTCCCATCTCCAAGCCTTTGCATAGGCTATCCTCTGCTTCTTAGAATGCAAAGTTACTTTCAAAGCTCAAACCAAGCCTTTTCTACTAACTTCCCCATGCCCAACATCGATTTGCATTCACTTCATATTTACTTATCTATGTATGAATATGCTACTCCCACAATTAGAATACAGGCTCCTTGAGGGCAGGGCTATTTCATTTTTTTCTTTGTTCTCCCAGAGTTGGTTGGTTGCTCTTCATTTTTCAAGAGAACCAAAATGACATCACTATGCTAGAGTCAAGTTTTTTTTGTTCCGTTTGGGTTTTTTTTGCCTTTTGGAAGGCAATTGGGGTTAAGTAACTTGCCCAAGGTCACACGGCTAGGTTTTTGTTTGTGTGTGCATTAAGTGTCTGAGCCCGGATTCAGACTGCGCCACCTAGCCTCCCCATAGAGTCAAGTTTTAATGTGTCTATTTGATGAGGTACAAGCTCTGGGAGCCCCTTGAGCTTCTTGAATATGCCCACTTAAGGCATTTGCCTGGGGCCATAGGCCTTTCAATGTGACTCTGCCCAGATCTTTAGCCTTTCTTTGTCCAGCAACTTCCCATCCTTGATCCTCAACAATACCCAAATCTGTTCCACCCTTGAACTAGCCTAGCCCACCATGGTCCATGTGATCCAGGTAGCCTCCAGCAACTTCCCACCCTTAATCACTCATTTACTGGAGTCTGACCTCATTGATTCCTCCTGAAAACCCTCCCCAAACTCATTACTGAAGTCTGACCTCATCTGACTGCTCCTAAAGACCCTTCCCAAACTCTCTCTCTAGACCACCCCTAGATTCCTCCCACAGCCTTTCTGTATATAAGACCCCATCTTGTCTCCATATGGTGTGAGAGAGCCACAGAATTTTCTAGCACAGACTTGCTCTGTGTCAGATGATTCTGCCCTCTTGCCCAATGCAAGCATCACAGATACTGAAGCTCCTTAAAAGTCTACCCAATATGGTGACCTTTTAATAAACTTTGCTTTTCTTTGGCTGAGAGATGATTTGAGTTGAATTCATTTGTCAGGACCTGGAATATTGGTATTCTAGGGTCTCAAGCACCCCTAACCCTATACATCATCATTTTATGATGACCTTCTTCACAACTGTGGTTGATCAGATCACTACAATCTCAGAATGCTCTTCCATAGGTGGGACACAAATAAGCCGTGTGAACATTTGGTATGGATATTAAATTTGTGCATCCTGGATTTCCTTTGAGCTGTTTGAATTCTGATTTTCTCATAGAGCACAGCACCTTCTCTGATGTTGGCATGCCATGCTGAGCAGTCCTGTGCCAGTGTCTCCCATGTCACACAATTAATTACAAAGTTCTTCAGGGAGACCTGGAGAGTGTGTCTTTTTATTGCTTCTTCTGACCACCAGATGAATGCTTTCCCTGTGTGAGTTCTCCATCAAATAGTCCATTCATCAAGTGCATATTTTGCATTCAAATGACATGGCCAGTCCACCAGAGCTGTGCTCTCTGAATCAGAATTTGAATGCTTGGCAGTTTAGTTCAAGCAAGGACCTCATTGTATGGCACCTTATTCTTCCAGGTGATCTTCAGAATCTTCCTAAGGCAATTCAAATGAACTTTAGCCTAAAAAAGGCCAAGGTCTCACACTGTCTGGTCATCACCAGTCATCCTGACCTGAGTGCTTCCAGTAGGCCCAGATGGTTCTGGAGGAGAGAGTGAGGCTCTGCCTCACTTACATCTAATTCACTTGCAAGTTAAGACCTCACCCTCCTGATGTCATCAATCTTCTTGGACAATGAAAGACAAACATCAACCACCACCTAACAGTGTCTGACTCATAGCAGGAATAACTGATACTTAACCAGTTCTTGATGATTTATTCATTGATCCTGACTCTGACCAGCTCTCCAGCCTCTAATGATTCTAATCTAAACCACACTGACTCTCTCTTAGATTGTTGGGTTTTTGTTTTTTTAATCTGGGACCAAGGCTAGGGAGCATTCCAAGTGCATATTCCCAGGTATGTGGGGATTGTAGCTAAATCTGTCCATGCAATTAGAATTTCTCTACATACAGCCAGTAACTTGTTTATAATGAAAAACAAGAAGAATTCTAGGGGCAAATGAGTATTTGTGTGGGAGGATACATATTGATTTATGCAGCCTACTTCCCTGGGTTTTACATTGTGGAATGTGGGGAAGTACTTAGGGAATACTTAAAATTAATTACTTAAGGTTTCAGAGTTTGTATTTAGATTTATGACAAATACTGTACATGTATAACCATGTATTTAGTTGACAGAGCTGATTTGGAAAGGAGTTTATAAGGAGAGGGAGGGGCAAAGATGGATGATGGGTGGGAAGAGAGAAGGAGACAGAGACAGAGACAGAGGACAGAGAGAGAGAAGGAGACAGAGAGAAACAGAGAGACAGAACAAAGGATGAGGTCACACAGAGGGAGACACAGAGAGATAGAGACACAGATGGGGAGAAGATTTAGATCAGTTTGGCTTCTCATCAAGAGGGAACCTTCTGTATATAGGAGAAGAAAATATTTTCTGCATCTTGGATTATTTAATCATGAATTGCACTGTTCCCTTTTCTCCTTTCTGAATGCTGATATACTAAAGACATGGGCTTTCATCTTTGTAGAGAGATCCTGGTGGGAAAGTTCTAGTTACCAAGAGAGTACAACAACTATTTTGCAATTTATAGCTTTAGAGAGGTGCCTGGAGTCACCAAGAGATTAATTAGCTTGCAGAGGCTTACATAGCCAATCCATGTTGGAGATCAGACATAAATCAGGTTGTCCTGACTCTAGTCATCATTGTAAGAATTACCCCTTTCTCTTCTCTTTTGTTGGGGTGGGGGAGCAGATTTTTAATTTAAATAGAGTATCCATTTGGAGATTGTTGTAATGGATGGAGAAAGATGCTGGTTTGAAATCATTATCTGTCAAACTGCCTTTTCAGCAGTTCCTAAGAATTTCTCCTGTTTTTCTCCCCACACCATTTGAAGCCTTAGGCTTGATCAGTGTATTCCTGTACCTTCTCTTTGCCTACCATTTGCCATTCTCCTAACACCCAGAACATGGCTGGGGAAAGTTCATAACAAAATGATAGATGTGATTATAAAAGACAAGGTGGACCAGTCTAGGTAATTCTTCAAATGAAAGGCATCAGTAGGGGAGTTGATGGGGTCTGGCTTTGGAATCAGGACAAGCTGGTCAAGGTTTAACAACCTGCCCTCTGAAGAAAATGTACGCATGGCACAATTTGAAGTTTAATCTGCATTAACATTTTTACTTTAAGTCTGGATAATCAACACAACAATAAAATAAGCCCCGATTTCTAGCAGTTGCCAGAAAGTTACTAATCTTAACATTGGAAATGTCAAGTGAGCCCTAGAGCTGAGCTGCCTCAAGCACAATCTGGCCCCAGACCAACTAGACAACATTTGGGAGAGTCGGTGGAGAAAAGTAGCTTGGCTGCTCTTACTTACCACTTCCATGAGATTCAACAAGTATCTGCCCTTTCACAAGATTTGAAGGGTTTGTAGGTCTTGCCATTTGCCTTGCCTCTGAAACTTAAAGACCTCTGGGGGATGCCATTTGCCCTACCACTACACCCTCCAGACTCCTAGATAGTACAGTCCCTAAGCACTCTTGCTTCTACTACTCTGCCATCTACTCTGCCTTCTACTCTGCTACTAAACCCCTAAGATTCCCAAACCTTCCCAGCTGCCCTAAAGCTGAACTCTCATCTATGTGTTGTCTCCATCAATTAGAGTATGACTTCTTGAGATTAGGGACTTACTCATTTGTTCTCTTTTTAGTTCTAGCATTTAATGCAATGTTTAGCACATAGTAACTGTTTCTTTATTTCATTCTTTCATTTATTTAGTTAGTCAGTCTTCTTTATCATCTTTCATTGACCCACCTTTCTTTTAAAAAATTATAGTTTTGATGACACCAGCTTTATAATATCGGCTAAGAATAAATAAATAGTCATTCCTGATTTTGTAAAAACTACTTCCTTTGTAAGTCTAGATCTTTTGTTTCTCCAAGTACATTTTATTATTTTGTCAAATTGTATAAAGTTTTAGTGCTATTCTAATTAAACTACTAATATCAATCAATCAACCTATAAACATTTATTAAGTACCTGTCACATGCCAGGCACTGGGCTAAGTGGTAGGGATACAAAAGGAGTGAAAAGACAGTCCTTGCCCTCAATGAGCTTGTAATTGAATGAAGGAGATAACATGCAAACAAATATAGATGAAGAAAACGATAAACAAGATATAAGTAGGGAATGATTAGCTGAAAGAAGGCCCTAGAATTAAGAAACAAGGACTGTCATCTGTGCCAACATAAGGTGACTTCCATCTCCTGCGGCCAGCCCGATCTCCCAACTGGAATTTGGAGTATATTAGGAGCAAAGAGGAGCAACCTTCCTTCTGACTTCAAGTTTACCATCTCCTGCTGTACCTGGCCATAGAGGGACAAAGAGGAGGAATATTGGTGGGGAATGGCACTTCTGTCTCCTGTGGGGCAGATTCAACTCCCATCTTCTGTTGCGGACTTTTCCTGCCTATCATCACCCTTCAGAGAAAAGAGGTTATGGAAGGCACAAGGCACAAGGTGAGAGGAAATATTGGCACAAGGTACAAGGTGACAGAAAATCTTGGCCCATCTTCTCACCTGAGAAGGCTGAGCAGAAGTGGTGCTGTTGTTGAGTTATTTTTAGTCATGTCCAAGTCTTTGTGATCCTATCGAGGATTTCTTGGCAGGGATCCTGGAGTAGTTGGTCATTTCCTTTTCCAGCTCATTTTACAGGTGAGGAAACTGAGGCAAACAGGGTTAAGTGACTTGCCTAGGGTCACATAACTAGTAAGTGTCTGATACCAGATTTGAACTCAGGAAAATAAGTCCTCCTAACTCTAATCCCACTGTTCCATTCCCTGAGCCATCTACCTGTTCTGAGAAAGATAGATTGGGTCCATCAAAATGCCTTCCTAACAGTTCAGAACTTCACCTACAAGTCTTGCCCCAAGAAAACCCTCACCTTCATCACTACCAGCCCTATCACCTCAGGCTCAACAATCCACATAGATCCTAGTCTGTAATTTTCATCTACTCAGAGGAATGATGGCAACCAGATGTCCATCACAGCTAGATTTGACTCTGAGACAGTGGCCAGAGTGTTATTTTATAAACATGCCAACTTAATGGAATGTTATAAACACAACTGCTGATTTACATCATGCATAGATTGATCCAACACCCTGTAAGGATGGTAAGAGTATTTCACACCAAAGTTAAACCCTGGTGGTATCTAACGTGTTAAGATGCCACCAGTAACAGTAACCAGGAGGGATTCATAGTTTTTGAGTTTAAAGAAATTGGCAAGTTAGATAGTGTCATGACATATGAGTTATGAGTCAAGGGGGAAAGAAGGGACACATTTTCTTATTCTGCCTTATTACTGCCCTGTAGGTGCTCTTTGTTTCAATAAATCTTGACTAGTAGTAATTCCCCAATCTCTCCTCTCCATCTCCCATCTTCATGCCTTTGTGACTATATCCCACCTCAGAAATGAAGTCCATACTCTCCTCTACCTCTAAGAATATTCAGCTTTCTTCAGGATCAGGTTTGACTTCCTATGTAAAAATATTTCTTGAGGTACTAGACCTTTAGTACTCTTTAAAATAGCTACTATCAGTTAGGTTACAGTAGGGATTCCTTTAATATCTGAGATTCAATCACAGATGAGGTCCCTTCTGACTCTCAAATTCTGTGATTTTGTAATACAGTGCTTATTTATTTATTTATGTCCCTCCAAGCAGTTCTTGTCTTTCTTTCCTTGTAAGATGCTAAGATATTTAAAAACAGGATCTGAATTATCTGCATCTTTGGAACCCTGTTAACAGACATAGATGCTGGTGAATGGAGTGAGGAAGTACTGGTTTAAATCACAGCTCTGGTGACTACTGACAATATGACAAGAATTAGGTACCTTCACCTGAGTCTCAGTTGTATTGTCTATAAAATGGAGATAATAATAGGTGCATGCTTATAAGTTTACTATATTTACTAAAAGAAAAGTGCTTTATAGACCTTATATTATACTGGTAATTTGATTTGAGGAGGACTTAAAGGTTTGGTTTGGGGGGGGGGGGGCGGAGCCAAGATGGCGGAGTAGAAACAGCTCATGCAAGCCACTCTGCCCCCAGATTCCCCCCAAACTATGTAAAAGGGGACTCTGAACAACTTCTGGAGCCCCAGCACCCACAGAACGACACAGAGAAGCTAACCTCCCGCTGAGGACAGCCCAGCAGCCCTGCAGGAGGGACCAGCGCAGTGGTCTGGGAGCCAGCAGCTCTCAGGGCTCAGAGTGCAGAAAGCCGAGCCGAGCCTGAGCTGAGGTCCCCTTGATCCAAGGTTTTAGCCCCAGGGCGGCAGGGCCAACAGCTGGCTGGAGGAATCCCAGAACACCAGTAGCTGTGGTGACTCCAGAATTATCAACATAGACATGCCTAGGACAAAGTAAGAGGTTAGTGTCCTATGGACTTTGGGACCAGTATTTGGGGAATGCGTCAGCTCCCTCCCCTGGGGGCTAGAAGCCACTGAGGAGACATGCCATTTTGTAGTTTTCAGAGGCAACTCCAGCTCCTGGCCTTCGGAACAGTAGGGAGATCCATCGATCAGTCTTGGGGGGTAATCGCTCTTGCTTTAACCTCCCTGGATCTGGATTGTGATCTAGGGTGGAAGTCGTGGGTGGGTTTACAGCTTGCCAGAAACGGAAGTTGCCCCCCACACGTTCGGGACGAAAATTCCTCTATCTGGCCTTAAAGCCATAGTGTGGCAACAAGCCCAAAAGTCAAGTAATTAAGTGGCAACATGTCAAGGCAAAGGAAACAGAAAAATGCAACCCTAGACTCCTATTTTGGGGGCATAGAGCAGGAAAAGGACTGTGAGGTCAGAAGTCCTGCTCCAAAAGCCCCAGGGGAAAACATGAGCGGGTTGCAGGCCATAGAGGACCTTAAGAAGGACTTTAAAAATCAAAAAAGAGAAGTGGAGGAAAAATTGGGAAGAGAAATGAGAAGGATGCAGGAAAAGTATGAAATGAGGGTCAACAGCCTGACTGAGGAAAACAACACCTTAAAAAATAGACTAACTCAAATGGCAAAGGAGGCCCAAAAGGGCAATGAGGAGAAGAATGCCTTAAAAAGTCGAATTTGCCAGATGGAAAAAGAATCTCAAAAGTTCACTGAGGAGATTCATTCCTTCAGAGTTAGACTGGAGCAAATGGAAGCTAATGACTTTATGAGAAATCAAGATGCTGTTAAGCAGATCCAAACAAATGAAAGATTAGAAGGCAATGTGAAATATCTCATGGGAAAAACCACTGACCTGGAAAATAGATCCAGGAGAGACAATTTAAAAATTATTGGACTACCTGAAAGCCATGATCAAAGAAAGAACCTAGAAATCACCCTTCAAGAAATTCTCAAGGAAAATTGCCCTGATGTTTTAGATCCAGAGGGCAAAATAGAGGTTGAAAGAATCCACAGATCACCTCCTGAAAAAGATCCCAAAAAGAAAACTCCCAGGAATATTATAGCCAGGTTCCAGAATCCCCAGATCAAGGAGAAAATACTACAAGCAGCCAGGAAGAAACAATTTCAATATTGTGAAAACACAATCAGAATAGCCCAGGACCTGGCAGCTTCTACACTGAGGGATCTAAGGGCATGGAATAGGATATTCCAGAGGGCAAAAGAACTGGGAATGAACCCAAGGGTCACCTACCCAGCAAAACTGAGTATTTTATTTCAGAGGAAAATATGGTCATTCAGTGGAATAGAGGACTTTCAAGCATTCTTGAGGAAAAAAACAGAATTGAATAGAAAATTTGACACCCAGACACAAGAAGGAAGAGATGCCTGAGAAGGTAATCAGTGAAAAGAAATCAAAAGGAACTCATCAAAGTTGAACTATTTACATTCCTATATGGAAAAGCAATAACTGTGACTGATGATATCTTTCTCACTATGAAAATAATGGAAGAAGGGGGTGTGGTCATATGAATACATATGTGAATGTGTGTGTATATGGTTACAGTTATATATGGATAGAGGGCATAGGTTGAATTTGTTGGGAAGGGAGAATACTCAAGGGATGAAATTATGAGGTGAGAGAGGAAAGTGGCAAGAGGAGATGGGGAGAGACAGGGTAGGGTAAACTATCTCATGTAGAAGAAGCAAGGGGAAGTGGTTGTAAGGGGGGGGAGAATAGGAAGGCAAAAAGGCAAAACCACATTCTCATTGAATTTGGTTCAGGGAGAGAATGACATACATACTAAATGGGATATCTCAACCTGTAGCAGAATAGGGGGAAGGGGGATGAGAGGAGGGAAGATGGATGGGAGGGCATCCTTGGGGGGAGGGGTGGTTGGAAGTACCCACTATAGAAGAGGGACAGGATCATGTGGGGAATGGACCAGGTGGGGGTGGGATGAGTGGGAGGGAATTATAAGCAGCCTTGTACAATATATCTACTATGATAATGTTTTGCATAGCTAGACATGTATAACACATACTGAATTACTTATCTCCCCAAAGGGAATGGGTGACAAGGGAGTAAGGAAATGTATCTGAAAGTCGAGGTCTTAACATTAAATGTTTCAAATATATATAAATACTAAAAAAAAAAAAAAAAGGTTTGGTTTGGTTTGGTTTCCTCAAACACTCAAAAGACAATCAAGTTATCTGATTTCAGAAGGCCATTTGGCAAAATGTTTCATAGCCTCTCATGGCAGAAAAGATAGACAGATGTAGATATATGTTAACTAGAGGGTAATATCATCAAATAAATCTGAAAAGGTAGAATGGACAAAACCAACCCATGGTGATTAATGAGTTATTGTCACCTTGGACAGTGGTCTCTAGCAATAGATCTTTGAGATCTGACATGTTCAACATTGCTTTATCAAAAGGGGAAAAATAATAATCCCAGTCCTCAGAGAACGTATATGTAATAATAGACAATATGTAATGATAATAAGAATAACAATTAGCATTTATATAGTATTTGAAGGATCCCAAAGCACACTACAAATGTTATTTCACTATCTTCACAATAGCCGTAGCAGGTAATTTTATATATTAGAAAACAATTTTACAGATCAGGAAAGTGAGACAGTCAGAGGCTTAGGGACTTGTTCAGAATGAAATAACTAATAAATGTCTGAGGCCAGAGTTGAACACAGTTTTCCTATCTCCAAGTTCAACATTTTGTCCACTGTGCCATCTTGTTGCTTCATAAATAATAATTGATAGCCTTTACATAGTGGTTTAAGGTTTGCAAAGGGCTTTACAAATATCATTTCCTATATGTTGTTATTGTTCGTCCTTTAAATCAAAGAGGATCAATGACATGGCAATCTTGGGGTCAAGATACAAAGTGTTTGCCTATGACTAATGAGAAAAATATGAGCTTAGAAGACTCCACCACAGGTTGGACACAAATATTCTTTTTGAACATTTGGGATGGAGACCTCTCTAGATTGGCATATCTTGTATTTCTTTGTGCTACTGCAATTCTGCTTTGCTCATAAAATGCAGAACCTTCTTGGATGCAGGCACATCCTGCTGGCTGATCCTGTGCCAGCATCTCCCATGTCTCAAAATCAATACTAAAATTTTTCAGAGAAACCTTGAGAGTATTCTTGTATCTCTTCTTCTGACCTCTCTATGAGTGCTTGCCTTGTGTGAGTTCTCTGTAAAGGTCTTTTAAGTAAATGTTCATTTGGCATTTGGGCTATATCACCAGCCCATGAGAGCCGTGCTCTCTGCAATAGAGTTTGAATGCTTGGCAGTTCAGTTAGAGAAAGGACCTCCCTATCTGGTACTTTATCTTATCAGGTGAACCTTCAGAGCCTTCCTAAGACAATTCAAAAGGAAGTGATTATTTTCAATGTCTACCCATCACTTCAATTCTAACCTTAGGTCGCAGAAGAATAACCCAAAGATATATCTTTTCTATCACAGTCTTTCAATATTTAAGGAAGTTGTCTTGTTCCCAGTAAATTTCTTCTTCTGGCTAATTGCCCCTCAAGTGATCCTCAAATGGCATTTTCTCTCACTCTTTTATACTATTTTGTCCAGAGTCCAGTTTGTTGATGTTCTCTCTAAAATGTGGAGGTCATAAGCCAATGTTGTTCCAATGCTACTTGTAAAAAGAATAGGAAATACTATCCCATATCTTAATAATCGTGGGCCCATAAAATCTGGAGAACCAATCCACCCCCATAGTCTCAACTACCCAAATTGAGGGTTATGGTTCCACATCCCTGTGTTTTCCCTAATTCTTAAATTGAAATTATAAATACAATATACAGTAGAAATTGTGAAGAGCTCTACCAAGTCAACAGATTATAACAAATATTTTTATTAATTGTTAGTTAGCTTTTTTCCTCTAAGGAAATGAATGTATCACAGCCATTTGATGATTTTTTTTTTTTTTACTGTAACAAATGTTTTCACTTCACTTTTATTTGCACTCTAGTGTCATATTTACTCCCGTGCCATAAGCTTTTGTTTCTTCAGTTTCTCCTGGGATATCTTTTTCTTTTGAGCAACTTCCTCTTCTGCTTTAGGAACAATTTGTTCCTTTTCAGTAAGTATCATTTCAATATGGCAAGGAGAACTCGTGTATGGGTTGATTCGACCATGAGCCCTGTAAGTGCGCCGTCGCATCTTGGGAGCCTTGTTGACCTGGATGTGCTCAATGACGAGAGAATCGACATCCAAACCCTTCAGCTCTGCGTTGCTCTCTGCATTTTAAAGCTTACGCAGCAAGAATTCAGCACTGTTTCTGGGCCACCGACCCTGCGTCCAACCCCACTGCTTAGCCTGGGCACGCCTGCCAACTCCACCATTGTATCCACGGAAAGGAACACACTGTTTCTTCAATGTGACATCTTTCAAATACTTGGTAGCTTTTCGGATATGCATGCCCTTGATAGCTTGGGCTGTTTCACGGGTGTTCTTGAAGTGGACCCGGAGATTTGAACCCCTTGACTTGCATGATTTTGTGGGGTTTTCTGGATCAAGAGAATACCTCACCATTTTGAACGATTACCTGCCACTGCCCTCCGCGACCCACAGGAGGCCCGAGCACGAAGCCCTGCCTTCAGGCAGGGACGCGGAGGTCCGCGGGGGCCCTGTACAGGCCGGGGCCCTCCGCTGCTCCTGGAGGCTCCGGCGCTCGGAGGGGGGGCGGGAACAGGAACGGAGCCCAGGGCAGGGGCGGGGGGGGGGGCAGGGGAGCGAGCGCGCGCCCCGCTCCTCTGCGTCCCGCCCCAGCCCGTCCAGCAGCCGCTGGCTGCAAACGGGGATTTGATGATTTTTTTAAACCTGCAGACCCACTTTTGCCCACTGAACTTTGAACCTTTCTAACACGCTCTTCTCACTCTCCATGATATTTTGGATACCTTGGTGATGATTGGACCATTTAAAAAATCAACCAATTAATGAAATGCCTACCATATTCTAGGACTGTGCTAAGTACCATAAATACAAAAACAAAAGTGAAACAGTCTCAGACCTCAAGGAGCCTACATTCTATGGAATAAACAACAGGTTCACAAATGATTCACCAATATATATTTAAGTTGCCTACCGTGTGTCAAGAATGAGACTATGTGCTGAGAATATGAAAGAAAGAAAGAAAGAAAGAAAGAAAGAAAGAAAGAAAGAAAGAAAGAAAGAAAGAAAGAAAGAAAGAAACAAACAAACAAGAAAGAAACAAACAAGAAAGAAAGAAAGAAAGAAAGAGAAAGAAAGAAAGAAACAAACAAACAAACAAACAAACAAACAAACAAACAAGAAAGAAACAAACAAGAAAGAAAGAAAGAAAGAGAAAGAAAGAAGCAAGAAAGAAAGGAAGGAAGGAAGGAAGGAAGGAAGGAAGGAAGGAAGGAAGGAAGGAAGGAAGGAAGGAAGGAAGGAAGGAAGAAGGAAAAAAGAAGAAAAAGGAAGACAAAAGAAGGAAGGAGAGAGAGACAGAGAGAGAGAGACAGAGAGAGACAGAGAGAGAGAGAGAGAAGATCCTCTGGCCTCAAGGAACCTGAGGGAAGGCAGAATATAAATAATTAACAAATCAATGAATGTGTATTAAGTGCTTACTGTATACTGGGAACTGTGCCAATTTACTAGAAATACAAAGACAAGAGTGAAATGGTTCCTCAGGAAGCTTATGCTTTGTCTGAATCCCACCATACATATGTTCAGTCTTTTTCTTTTCAGTCACGTCTCACTCTTTGCAGCCCCTTGTGGGGTTTTCTTGACAAAGATACCAGAGAGGCTTGCCATTTTCTTCTCTAGCCCATTTTACAAATGAGGAAATTGAAACCAATAGGTGGTCTTAAGTGACTTACCCAGGGTCACCCAGCTAGTATGTATTGAACTCAGCCAGAAGAGTCTTTCTGACTCCACACTGGGCACTCTATGCACTGTGCCACCTAGCTACTGTGCATGAATGTTTACTGCATGGTAATGAAAACCATTTAACCGGTTGCTGAGCTGAAACTGAGTGCATTTATAAAACAAGCAGCCAATGGAGAAACCCAAGGCCTGTCATTCCTGGTGGTGATCAAAGGAATCCCCCTGGATTGGGAGAGGCGTTGTGTCCTATTGTTCCAACTGTGGCTGTGAGCTTATGGAACCTCTGCTTATCTACCTCTTTTGGTTTGTGCTTTCCAGTTCTTACCTGAATAAGTATCAAGATGGAACAGACAAGGTTGTGACTTTATGAGCTTTGGAAAATCAGAATAACCTCCAGGCTTCCAGAAGTCTGATTCTGGGGAAAAGCCAGGCCTTAGGAGTAGCGTGCTCGACCTACCCTCACCCAGCAAACAATACTCCATTTTCTGTAAGTGAGAAGTGAACTCGACATTGGGAAGAATGTTTATCCTGTTGAGTTTGAGCTTACTCTCCTCAGAGACCAAAGTTTTGAGGGGAGAGTATTCCTTGTTTTTGTTTTTGGGGGAGTGCAAATGGAAGATCATTTTGTGTCTTATATCTTTTCTGTAAAAATCCCTTTGTAAAAGTCAATTGATATAATTGTTCAATTAATATGTAGAAGAAATCAAATGATAAAATTGATATTTGGGACACTATTGACTCTTCAGATGCTCTTATTGGGCTAGACATCATCTAGTCCAAGACTCAATAACTATCATTTATACTGGGTATCCCAAAAGTCTTGGAGCAGCTTTAAACTATGGAAGAGTCAAAGTGCATGAAGATTTTTGAGCTATCCCGCTCTTTCACTCATTTTCCATATCTCCCCATCTACTGGCCCATTTCCTACTTCCTACAAACATGCCCACATCTCCCTCCTCTAGCCTAAGCAAACCCACATTTTATCCTTCCATTCCCACTATCATCCTATATGTCTTCTGCCCTTTCTAGCCAAACCTTCAAAATGGCTACTACAACAGATGCCTCCACTTTCCTCTCACTCTCTTCTTAACCCTTTACAACCTGGCTTCTAGTCTTATCATTCCACCCACACTTCTCTCTCCAAAGTTACCAATAATCTCTTAGTGACCAAATCCACTGTTTTGTTTTGGTTTTTTTTTTTCTCAGTCCTCAATATCCTTGACTTCTATGAGGCCTTGTAAGCCATTGATCACTTTCTCCTCCTTGATACTCTCTTCTCTCCAGGATTTCAGGACATCCCTCTCTCCTGATTTTCTTCCTAACTTTCTGACCACTACTTCTCTCCCTCCTTTGCTGAATCCTCTTCCAAATCACACTTTCTAACTGTAGGTGTCTATAATGCCAGTGCAATATTCACAATATCTACGGAGGCTATGAATATGCCAGTATGGTTGTGAATCACAAAATGTAACAGACTCTCCACATGGAAGACAAAACCAAAAACATTTATCCAAATACCAGAAAGCCTAATCCCAACACCAGAAAGCCAAATCCATCATAGCAACAAAGAAGTTGGTACACATAAGCAATGTAGCAAACATCAACATTCCTAAACCTTCCCTCTGGCAGGCCCTCAAAACAAAACAGGCCCCCTTTATCAAAAATGCCCCTCTCTCTCTCACACTAGCTGCTCTGCCTCCAGGCTTCTTGCTCCCAGCTGTTCTGACTCCCTCCTGCTCCTTCTTCCTGCTCTACCCTTCCTGCCCCACCCTTTCAGCAATCTCCCTTTCCTCCTCCCATCCCCATGGGCCTATTAAGGGGCAGGGCAGATCTTCAAATTACTATTACCATTACAGTGTTCTTCAGAGTTCTCTCCTGGGTGGATTTCTCTTATCCCTCTATGCTACTTCATTTAGTGATCTCATCAGCTCCCATGGATTTAATTATCATTTTGTTGATGTTCCCTAAATTTACTTTTCCTACCCCAATCTCTGCTGGCCTCCAATATTGTATCTTAAATCATCTTTCAAACATCTCACACTGGATGTCCAGTAGACATCTTAAACTCACCACATCCAAAAAAGACATCATTATCTTTCTCCCTAAACATTCCTTTTCTCCTACCTTCCCTATCACTATGGAGAGCAATACCATCCTTCTACATCTTCAGGATCCTAACCTGGATTGCTCATTATCAGTTATCCGCTATATCCAAGCTGTTGCCATGGCTTTTTGATTTTACCTTAGCAACCTATTTCAAATATGCCCCCTTCTCTCCTTTGACACTGGATGACTCCTGGTCCATGCCCTTATCACCTGGATTATTGCAATAGCTTGCCATTGATTCTGCCTGTCTCAAGTCTCTCTCCACTCCAAACCGTTCTCCATTTAGCTACTAAAGTTATTTTCCTAAAGCACAGCTCCAATCATGTCACTCCACCTACTCAATTAAATACCAATGACTTCTTGTTGCCTCCAGGAGCAAATACAAAACACTTTGTTCAACATTCAAATCCTTTTATAATCCTTCCTACCCTTCCAATCTTCTTAGACCTTACTCTCCTCCATATACTCTTTCATACAGTGACAATGGCCTCCTGGCTGTTCCAAGAATAAGACTCTCCATCTCTGGCTCCAGGTATCTTCCCTGGCTGTCCCTCATGCCTGGAATGCTATCCCTCTTCTATTTCAACTACTGATTTCTCTGCTTTCTATAAGTATGAACTAAAATCCCACTTTTTACAGTAAGCCTTCCCTAACCTTCCCTCAATCTTCCTTAACTCCAATGCCATCCCTCTTGTAATTTATTCCTATTTGCCCTGTATATAATATCTTTGTATCTATATGTATATAGTTGCATCTATCCCCCAAGATGGTTGTGAAAATCAAATGAGATAATATCTATAAAGCACATAACACAGTGCCTGACACTAGTAGGTGTTTTTTTTTTCTTCCTATTTTCCCATGATCACATTGCAAGCATACCTTGCCCTTTCCATGTTACTATGAATCAATGGAGCAGAGCTTCCCTGTGTCATCCAAGAGACTTATATGCCTATAGATATAGGAACCAAAAAAGAACAAAGGATCCTGGGAAGGAAGAAGAAAGTAAAGTAAGACAAAAAGACAGAGCCAGAGATAAAAAGATTGGTTACAGTGGACATTTTCCCTGTGAATGTCATTGTCTTTGGCAACAAAGACAGAATGAACTCAGATGGATAGAATGAGAAAGAATAGAATACTCATTATGGTCTGTTGGCAGCAACAAGGCAAAGGTGACTGATGAATGAATGAATGAATGAATGAAGTGCAGGAGAGGGGGTATTCATAGAGACAGGGGCTTGAGAGTGCCTCAAATGAGCTGGGGTTGTAAGCTCTGTAATCACTAGTAGCTGGAACCAGTCAAGGAAGTCAAGAGCCCAGGTGGCCAAGGACAGAATCCAAGAGATAATCATTGCAATGCCTAATCTCTGCATCTGGAGACATTTAATCCCCAACCGTAGGCTGAGGCCTGAATGATTCATGCTTGAAGATCAATTTGGCCCCCAGTCACATAATGGAGAAATAATGACCCAGCTGATTTCATGGTTAATGTGATTCAACATTGAAACACTGACTTCTAGAAGCCTCTAGTAAATGAGCTCTTACCTTATTTATTGTTCCTTGGCAGAAAGCACCTTGTCTGGTATCCCAAGTCACCAGTAACTGGACCAATGAGTCTATCTAGTTGCTCAGGGCCTACAGGACTGGGATCTTGACTTTGTTTCCACTCTTATTCCTCCTTTAAACACCAGTATCTATGGTTGGGTGTCTTAGTACCTGCTTTCATATCTCCTCAAATCCATCCATCTGCATATATTTATATCTATTGTCTGCTGCCCTGATCCCATACTCTGCCTGCCTGTTTTCTTTGTGCAAAACTTCATGGAATCCACTGTGGCCACTAATCTGCTGACAGATCCCTTCATCCCTGTTCTGTGTCTTCTGCCTAGAAAGAAAGTTTAGTTATCATTTCCACTCCTGGTCACAGAGTCATAAAATGTCAGAGCTTGGAGGGCCATTAGAACAGAGTGTCAGTACTAGAATGGTGCTTAACATATAGAAATAAAAGGATAGATCTGTGAAAGACATTATAACATAGAGCAAAATTAAAAAAAAAAACTAAAGAGACCTTATAATGTAGAATTTCAAAGCTGGAAGGGGACTGAGAACACAGAACATCTGAATTTTGAAACATAGGATGAAAGAATAGGAAGATACCTTAGAGATCAGCTAGCCCAGAGGTATCAAACACACCACCCCAGGCCACATTGTGGCTCAAAACTCCTGAGTGAAGTTAGATCAGGATTGAAAAGTAATTGGGAAATATTTAACAAAATAAGTAAAAATGTAACAGAACATGAATGATGCTGGCGTGGTTTTCTAAGCCATTATGTGGCCCATGAAGATCCTTTTGTATGGTTTAGAGGCCTCTGTTTCTATTTAAGTTTTATGCCACTGATCAAGCTCATGTTATAAGAGGGAAAACTGAGGCCCAGAAATATTAAGTGACTTTCCCAAGGTTACTTCCTATATTAATCAATTAAAACCATTTTTTATGAACTTACTACATGCAAGAGCCTGTGCTAGCCATTGGTGATACCAAAAAAGATAAACTATAAAATCCCCACTTTTAAGGAACTTACACATATGCTAAACATTCTATTAGTATTCTATGGAGGAAAATAGCAATTGCACGTATAAACAAAGACCAAATATTTACAAAATGATTTCAAATATGGGGGAGAATATACTAGTAGTTGGGTGGAGGAGGAGAGGCTCATGCAGGAAGTTGACAATTTGTGCTTTGAAGGGCTCTAGAGATTCCAAGATTTGGTAGTGAGTTAGGAGAGCATACCAGGCATGGAGAGGATGCAGAGACAGAAGGAAGAATGCCACATGTGAGAAACTGGCAGAAAATAAACCAGCCTTCCTTTGTCTGGGATCTGGAGACATAGATAGGAGTAATATGTAACAGGTCTAGAGAAGTGGTCTAGAACCATACTAGGAAGAGCTGCAAATAGTGAATGGAGAGTTTGTATTTGATCCTAGGGAAAAGAGCACGCTTCTGATCTTTGTTTTAAGAGTATCAATCTGCACCTGAGTAGGGGGCTAGTGTTTAACAATTAGCTCCCAAAAAAACAAAAGTGTGTATATGACATACTTTTAATTTTAATCTGTTTTATTAACATTTTCTCTATCACTTTCTTAAGTCTAGACAACCAACAAAACAATGTCAGTCAATCAATATAAATTAATAAATACATATTGAGAGCTTACTATGTGCCAGGTACTATGCTAAACTCTGAAGATACAAAAAGAGGCAAAAGACAGTCCCTGAATTTTAGAGCTTACAGTCTAATGGGGGAGAAAACACGCAAGCCCCGATTTACAGAATTCACCAAATTCTAAGGTGTATATGTTCCTACTAAGAATTGAACAATCAACTCCAGCAAGTCAGTATGAGTTGACTTCAGCCCATCTCTGCTTCGCATCCATCTCTGGATCAATAGGTTTCTCTCCTCTCTCTCATATTCTCTTTATCTCCATTGCAATTAGGCTGGAATGATAACTCTAGGTGACATCCCTATAATTTGGTGGCATGGTTTGGGAACAGGGAACAATGGGTCAAGGAAGAAAGACCTATATAGAGTTTCCAGATCTCCAAAATCAGAAGATCACAGAATAGTATGAGCCCTCAGTGGCCATTTAGTCTAACATACAGTTGAATAAGGACATTGTATATAATGTATGCTACAAATTATCTTAGAGTCTTAGATTGAAGAGCTTGAGAGAGGCAGAAGCTGCTCCCTCAAATAAGACTAATACAAGTAAACCATTTTTTCAAACTACATAGCTACAGAAATTCTAGTGATTACTGTGAAGTATTATTTTTGTTGGTATTTAACATCATAATCAGAATCATCACTTTGATGATGATGATGCTGATGCTGATGTCAGCAAGCGTTTCAGCACCTTCTTTGCACCAGGCACCATGCTAACTTCTGACAGGAAAAGAAAGTCCAAAAGAATTGTTGCTCTGAAGGGGCTCACATTCTGAAGGGGAAGATGATCTATAAGCAAATACCAAGATTGCCCATTCCACTTTTAGACAACTTGAATTGTTAGGACATTTTTCTTGACATCAAGACTAATTCAACGTCTTGGCAACTTCCACCTGTTGCTCCTGATTTAGTCCTGTGCAGGCCAAAGAAAACAAATCTAATCCCTCCTTTATGAACCTGCTGGGTTTCCCAGTGATTCCTTCATTGTCATTCTATGTTTCCAGTGTGTTAGCTCTTTGAATGGTACTGTTGGTTGTCCACTCATTGTTTTTCTATCATGTCCAACTCTTTGTGAAGCCTATTGGTTTTTATTTTTGTTTTTTTGTTTGTTTGTTTGTTTGTTTGTTGGCAGTGGTAGTGGAGTAATCCATTTCCTTCTCCAGCGCATTTTATTTATTTATTTATCAATTTATTTATCTATCTATCTATTTATTTATTTATTTATTCATTCATTCATTTATTTATTTGTTTGTTTGTTTGTTTGTTTGTTTGTTTTGCTTTTTTGGAGGGCAAGTGGGGTTAAGTAACTTGCCCAAGGTTACACAGCTAGGATTTTGTTTGTGTGTGTTAAGTGTCTGAGGCTGGATCCAAACTCAGGTCCTTCTGACTCCAGGGCCAGTGCTCTACTCACTGCGCCACCTAGCCACCCTCCAGCACATTTTATTGATGATAAAAATAACGCAAACAGGGTCAAGTGATTTGTCCAGAGTCAAACAGCTAATAAGTGTCTGAGGATGGATTTGAACTCATATCTTCCTGAAGTCCAGCACTCTATCCACCTACCTGCCCCATGGTGCTCCTAGAACAAAGCAAAGGATGCACAGAAAATGCAGCCTTCAGTTTGTACCTGGAAAATTACTCACTGTACATGTTGGGCTGAAGATTTCAAGGAATAAAATTGCTTTCTGAGTTGGATGGTGTAGCAGCATGAAGACACATTTCCTTCTACCCTTTCTCAAAATGAAAATGTCAGGGTAGGGGAGCAGGATGGGCTTGTGAAGAAATGTTAGCTTTCCAAGACGGGTTTGTTTGATAGTGGGTTGTTTTAAATGCTACTCATGTGGGCTGATTGCTGTGCAACCTGTCAATCACCCATGCCATCCATGGTGGCAAGTAGGAAACACAGATGGAATCAGAGAATGTACCACAGGGAGCTGGAAGGAAGACATACTTTGCCAAATCTTCATGCTTATCACTAACATAACAAACTACTCTGGGCCATAGACCTCCAATCAGTTCTTTCAGTTTACTGGTATTTCCCCTTTCCATATATCATGGATAATGAAAATCAAAGCTATAACAACTGAGGAGAGGAAGGGCTTAAAGTGGAAATTTATCTAAGGATTGGGACATAGCACTGCACAAGCCTTGATTTGATGAATGAGAAAACCAAGGCAAAGAAGAGCGTTATTTATGACTTCTGAAGGTCACACAGGGAGTAAACAGCAGAACCAGGATTGAAACCCAGATCATATGACTCCAAATAGACTATTGCATTGCTTCACAGTTAAAAGAAAAAAGATGACTGGAGCTTAGCAAAAGAACCTCCTTTAGTCTGTCAGAGGTTTATGTGACTTGGGAGTATGGGAGAGAATGAAATACAAAACATGCTTGGAGGCAGAAATCCCTGATGCTTATACTCTGGTCAATCTCCAGTCATTTCTGAGACAAAATCAAATATAATGTGTGATAAAGAATGCATGGCAAGAAAAGAGGTAATGGGCTCATAGATCTAGTAATGGAAGAGACCTCAGAGGCTATCTCATCAACACTCATTTAAATACTGGGCTTTCACTTTTCAACTAGACTCAGAGTCTCATTGGTATAGGGAAATACCAGAGAGAAAAGCCCCTCTACCAGTGCAGGACATCACCTGTTTAACAACCTGTAGCCTTAATCAGCTGCCTAGAACAGCACTCTATCCACTAGTCCAAGTTACCTCAGTATAGGAAAATATCAGAGAGGCAATGTTCTTTACATATGTAGGTCATATTAGTGAACTCTTAGTGGAACTGTAAATTAATTGGTCCAGCCATTCTAGAAAGCAGTTTGGAATTATGTTCTGTAGATCCGTAAATACTATGAGATCAAAGAAAGGGAAATGACATACCTGTACAAAAGGGTTTATACCTATACAGGTTAATGTCTTAGCACCTTGGAGAGCATCCAAAGGCCCTGAGAGGTTGAATACCTGCCCAGAGCAATGAAGTTAGATTGTGTCAAAAGCAGGATTTGAATGCTGGTCTTTCTGAGGTCTCTTACTAGCTGTGTGACCCTAGCCAAGTCACTTAACCTCTATTTGTCTGAATTTCCTCAGCTATAAAATGGGGATAATAAAATTACCTCCCTCCTAGCGTTGTTGTAAGGATCAACTGAGATAATATTTGCAAAGTGCTTAGCACAGTGTCTGGCACATGGATACTTTGTGTAGTTACCATACGAATGCTAACTATTATTGATATTATTTTTATTCCATGCTGCCTCTCTGCCTTGCCCATAGTAGGCTCTTAATAATGCTTGTTGAATTGAACTGAGTTTTTACCCCATTTACTATTCACCATCATAGGGCAGCTAGGTAGATGGGTAGGGGTAGATAGCGTAGTGACCCTGGAGTCAGGAAGATTCATCTTCCTAACTGTGTGACCGAGGGCAAGTAACTTTATGTATGTGTCTTACCTGTAAAATGAGCTGAAGAAGGAAATGGCAATCCACTCCAGTATTTTTGCTAATAAAACCCCGAATGGAATCATGAAGTGGTGGACACAGCTGAACAACAACAACACTATACACCATACTATTATGGTTTACCTCCAGTCAGTCACTGGAATTTTTAAGCACCTACGATGGATTCATCTACCTCTCATCTTTCATTCATTCAAACATCGTTTCAATCCTGAGGAAGTACCTTTGTCTTTCTTAGTATCCTCAGTGCTTAGCATACCACCTGGCATACAGTAAGTACTTAATACATAGCTCTTGCCTGACTAAGCTCTCCCTCTAATTCTTCATCAGGGTTAGAAATGCCAAAAAGCTATCCCAAGCCTGGTAAGTTCTTCCAAGAAGAAAATACTTCCAGTAGAGGCCTGGGTATAAGCTACATGTCATGTTAAAGGACCAGTGCGACTAAAGTGGGAAAGGTTGATGGTCAGTTTCCCAGATTTTCTACACTTTTAAGTGGGAATGGACTTCAGAAGCTTTGGAACCCAATGCCTCCCTGAACGAGAATCCATTCTACAATATCCTTGTCAAGTGATCTAACCCTGAGATAGGGGCTCAGCACCAACCCAAAGCCTTCCCTCAGGATGTTTCCATGTCCCTGAGCATGTAGACAAAAAGAATCAAATATACACTATAGAACAATTTATACAAAGTAATTTCAAGATGAAGGCACTAATAATTTAATCCATACAAGGATTCTACCATTGCTTGATGCTCCCTCATAGCTAGCTTCCAGGGATGGCTAGGTGGTCCAGTGAACAGAGCACTGGCTCTGAAGTCAGGAGGACCTGAGTTCAAATCTGACCTTAGACACTTGACACATTTACTATCTGTGTGACTTGGGCAAGTCACTTAACCCTAATTGCCTTGCCTTCCTCCCTCCAAAAAAAAAGAGATGAAAACCCAAGACCCTTTATCCAACCATTATCTATTGACTTTTTCATCTCTCTCTCAGCCTTCCCTAATCCCTTTTAATCAAAATGCTTTCCCTCTTTTAATTATTTCCTAATTATCCTATATATGGCTTGCATAATATATATATATACACACACATTTGTGTCTGCATATATATGTATTTGTTATTGTTTGCATATTGTTTCCTCCATTACATTGTGAGTTGTTTGAGGGTAGGGTCTATCTTTTGCTTCTTTTTGTATCCCCAGCTCTTAGCACAATCCATGGCACATAATAGATACTTAAGAAATATTTATCAATTGATTGATAAGCAATTTGTGTTTTTGAGGCTTACAAAGCATGTCACAGATATTATCTTTGATAATCATGTGAGGTAAGTGTTATTAGTATACCCATTTTATAGATGAAGAAACTGGGTCCAGGAGAGGTTGAGTGACTTACTCAGGGTCACACAGCTACTCTGATGGAGGAAGGAATTGAAATCAGGTGTACTATCCATTGCCCTACTTAACTGCCTGTTCTTAAGCACCTAAGATATTAGAATCAGACATTTAGGGCTTTATGAGTCTTCAAGGCTATCAAGTCCAACCCTATCAATTTACAGATGAGGACATTCAGGAATAATGAGGTAGTGATTTGTTCAGGATTATATAGGTACGAAATATCTCAGGCAGGATTTGGACCCAAGTCTCCTTGGCCCCAACTCTAACAAGTAGTTCTTTCCCTAAAAATGATTATATTCTACCAGGGGGAAAAGGTGCATTCATGTAAGTAAATACAACTAGGAACAGAGTTCTTTCTGTGGAAGCCTCTAGCAGGAGAGCCACTTCCTGAACTGTGTTTCAAAAGAAGCTCTCAGGAAGGTACAGATGAAAAAGAATATTGGTTGGCTACACTCTTCAGTATTGAAGACTACACCTGAAAGGCTAAGGAGAAAATTTGAGTGAGTAGCATGATGGATTTATGCTGTAAGTCATCCCTAGAGCTCTGATACATCCAAAGATTGCCAACAGGTATGTGCCTGAAGCCTGGGGCTGTAGATGTCCATTTTGAAAAGCACAGCTAAGGAGTTTAGGCAGCTGGCTCCTCTCCTCTGTCCTCGACCTGCTCTCTACTGGTCCTCTCCAGTCTGCCTTAGTCACCAGAGCCCTGTTCTCAAAACTGGGCAATTTCTTCCAGTCTGGAGACTCTGGGAATAGAGCATCTCCATCTGTCATCACCCCCCTCTGCTCTAATGTGATGAGCACATTTGTCAGGCAGCTTTATCGATTTTGGATTGAAGAAAGCGACTCGACAAGTCTCAGTTCCCAAAAGAAATCAAAGGAGAGGATTTACCAGATCACTGCCCTCCCTGGGTGCTTCTGAATTCCCAGTCACTGGAGGCCATATCTCTGAACCAGAAGAGTCATTTACAATATCCAGCAATAATGTGTGTGCTGGGTTATTTTACCATTCTTCCATAACTACAAATGACTGTATAAGCAGAACTGATGGGCAGAGCAGTAAAGTACAAGGCTCAGGATCAGGAACACCAAGGCTTCAAATCCTCCTTCTGCTTCATACACACTATACAACCACGAACAGATCACATAACATGTCTGAGACTCAGTTTAGAGCAAGTATGAGCTTATCTGGAATTAGCTACCTCACAGTAACTGCCTCAGATGAAATCATGCATTTCAAAAGCTTCAAAGTAAACTGTAAGGTGATGGATACAGATGGATATGTATGTGCATGGATGGATAGACAGACAGACAGACAGATACAAAGATGTATATATAAATTATTGATAAATATAAATAAATGTGGAAAACACATAATATATAAATATATAGATATATATTGCTAAAGATATGTATGTATGTGTATATAGATGTGTGTATGTATATATAATACTATAAATATACTAACATAGATGTGTATATATGTATATAGTGCTACATAAATAGAGATATGTATGCATTGTGTGTGTATATATACATACATACACTTATAAAGAGAGACAGAGAGAGTAAGAGAAACAGAGATACATAGGCAGAGAGAGACAGAGAAAGAAACAAAAAGAGAGAAAGAAAGAAAGGAAGGAGGGAAGGAAGGAAGGAAGGAAGAAAGGAAGGAAGGAAGAGAGGAAGGAAGAGAGGAAGGAAGAAAGGAAGAAGGAGAAAGAAGAAAATACTACATATAAATACTATTATGACATAGGGTTAGGCTTGGAGCTACGATCTTGGTCAAATCCCACCTCAGACATTTAACTAAATGGATCTGTCTCCTAATCTACCATCCTGATCTGGTTATCAAGAGATAGTGTGTAGAAAACTCATAGCAGAGCTTAGAGATTTGTAGAAATGAGAGTTGCTATCTTACAAAAAGTCATCATGGCAAATTGGCTAGAGAGCTGGTCTAAGAGTCAGGAAGACCTGGTTTCAGCCCAACCTCTGATACATCCTAGCTTAGGGAGGTAGTATGTACTCTGTCAGGAGTACTGGCTCCAGAGTCAAATAATTGGGCCTTGAATCCTGCAAGTAACATTACCTGAGTGACTTTGAGCAAGTCACTCTCTCTGTGTATCAGGTTCCTTCTCTACAAGATGAGCAAGTAGGCCCAAATAGCCTCTGAGGTTCCCTCCAGTGAGACATGTGCTATCTCTTTCAGGCAAGTCACAGTGTCCCAGGCAAGTCTCAAAGATTTTAAATTACTGCTACTTTTCAGCATTTCTCAAGAGATTTTCTACAACAGGAAATCTCCACATTGATAGAATCATAGATCAGGACCCCTCAAAAATTTATAATAATTATTATTTTTATAATGTATATTAATCATCATGCCATCTTCACAGTGAGAACTCTGGATGACAATATGGAAAGTGGATTTTTCTCTTCATATCTGTGTGTGTGTGTGTGTGTATAATTTATGTATACACACATATTTGTATACATTTAGCACCTGAATATCTTGTAAGTATATATCACTTTTAACATTCAGAAATACTAAAAGATTTCTCTAAAGTCACAAATCTTGTTTTGATATATCAGGGACTAGAACCTTGTGCCATGATGTTCAACTTAAGGGTCTTTTCATTCAAACAAACTGTCACTTTTGACTAAAATCCCAACTCTGTGTATTACTAAATCTTGGGAAGATTATATGCAGAGTAATTGACCCTTAATTGTGTTTGAAGTATCATGCACAAACATATAAATTAGATGTGACCCACGGCTAATTTACCAAGTATTTGTCAGCTTATTGGTCCAAGGCTGAACATTATATAGATGGCACCAAGTAAGGTAGATATTAGCCAAACAATCTGGAAATAGACTATATTATAGTCATAATATTCTCCTCTCTCTGTCTCTCTCTTCTCCCATTCTTTTTCTCTAACTTATACCTTAAATAGACTGAGTTTATAACAATAATCATAATTATTATTATCATCAAATAACTATGTTTTTTAATGAAATTTTATGGCAGCAAACAATTTGGGAACCACTGAATGATTCCTGAGAATCGATTAAGTCTGATGACTTCCAACACTGTTGGCCCTGGATCAAGCCCAGAACAAATATTCATTTTCAGATATGTTACAGATGTTAGATACATACTTGAAAAGATATATTTTATCCAGACCTGTGATTTTATTGATATAGACACTTCCCCCACGAGCACAGATCAGAGATCATGTGTATGTATACACACATATGTGCACATGTGTGGGGGCATGTGTACAATATCATACAAGGTTGAGACTCAGATTCTAGTAGAGAATGAGGTACTTGCTGTGACTGAGCATGGAAACCCTCAGTTACTAACAGCCAAAGCAGAATTTACATGCTTATCTGCACTCAGCATCCTGGAGGAGGGAAGCGAGTTAGCCTTTATTAAGTCTACTATATTCTAGGCTTTGTGCTAAGTGATTTTACAAATGTTATCTTTTCTGATCCTCACAACAACCCTGAGAGGTAGGTGTTATTAGTAACCTCATTTTACAGTTGAGGAAACTGAGGCAGAAGCCAAATGCCTTGCCATGGGTCACATAGCTAGTGTCTAAGGCTGGATTTGAATTCAGGTCTTCATGATTCAGGCCTAGTGCTCTCTCTACTGTACTACCAGATGCCCTAAAGAGGAAAGAGACTGATATTCATAAATAGAAGACCTGGGATCAGGTCTTGACACAGACACTGCCTAGCTGGGCAAGTCCCTTCTCTCTTAGTCTCGATTTCTCATCAGTAAAATAAGCCTTATAAAACTTTGACAAGCTTGCCTCCCAGAAGGGGGATCATATGGGATAACACTTCATGTAAAATAGATTTGGACAGCAAAGTCCCAAAGAAATGTCAGATAAAGGGAAGTATACAAGTTCTACTGGATAAATGCACTTTATCCTGCTGCAGAATTCTAAGAATTCAGCAACACAGCAGAGTGCAGAGAGCACTGGATTAGAACTAAAAACATGCATTGAAATCCAAGATTTGCTACTTATTGTCAGGGATAATCCCATGTAAACCCACCCTAAGCCTCAGACTTCTCATCTGTAAAATGGGGATAATCATATTACTTATGGGATTCCTAGGATTTACATTAGGTAATGTGTATCGCATAAGTAGACCATAAAGAGCTATATAAAATTTGAAATTAATCTTAACTAAAGGATCTTTCCTAAAGGAAAATGGAAAAAACTCTCTATTACTTTTTTTCCAAAACTCAAAAGATAAATTATTTAATGTAGTATGCTTCTATAAAATGTTAAAGTATACCATAAATGAAATAACTCTAAAGGCATTTCTACATGGAGATTTTAATTATTACTATCATTGTGGTTATTTTTCTATTTTGGACCAGTCATTTAAGTTCATCAGTCACATCAGAAATCTCTGATGAGGAAAGTAGATTGGTATCTGTTTTTCAACACTGAGAAGTTAAATGATTCATTCAGCACTACACAGCCAACATGTGTAGACATCAGGACTTGAACTCAGATCTCTGTGACTCTGAGGTTAGCTCTCCATCCACTGTCATGTCAATTCTCAGTGAAAATTGGTGTTCATGGCACAAAGGGTTTGAAAGTATTTTAACCATATAACCTCACCCCAGCTTCTATAGAACCTGTGAGGAAGGCATTATGGGTATTATTAACTAGATTTGACATATGGGACATTTGAGACTTTGATAGGTAAGTGGCTTACCCAAGATATCACAACTGGAATGTGTCATTAGGGCTTCTTAACTCTACGTCAAATCCTCAAATGTCTACACCATTTATACCTTAAGTCAAGTCAACTGACATTTACTAAACACCTATAATGTGTCAGGCTCTTTGCTAAGTGTTGAAAAAATATAGCTTTTAAAGATTTGATTTATTTGCTCTGAGATGGAATTCCCAGGAATAGATTGTTCACATGTCCCTTTAGTCTGCCACCCTCAAATATCAGAGGAATCAAGCCAGCCTTTGGAAGGTGCTAGAATATATGCAGGCCAGAGTTGAATTTTCCAAGTACTGCTAGATTGTTGATATTTTAAACCCTCAAAAATATTCCTCTTGCAGTCTCTTTATCTAAGCATGGAGGAATTTCTGAAGAACTAAAATATTGGGAAACCTAGGGTTTTTAGTTAGCTTTGAGATCTATCTAACTCAAGAAGAAGCCTGGTTCTTTCATAAATAAATGTGAGAAGTGTAAAAATGGCAAAGGTAATAAGCATGGCATGGATCAAGACTTACATATTCATATTCATATTCATTCTCATTCCCATTCTTTCTCTCTCTGTCTCTGTCTCTCTCTGTCTCTCTGTCTCTCTGTCTCTGTCTCTCTGTCTCTCTGTCTCTCTCTGTCTCTCTCTCTGTCTCTCTCTCTCTCTCTCTCTCTCTGTCTCTGTCTCTCTCCCCCCATGCATGTGTGTGCGAGCGTGTGTGTGTGTGTGTGTGTGTGTGTGTGTGTGTGTGTGTGTGTGTGCGCGCGCGCGCACATCTCTCCCTCTGGAAAAAAAATAACCATACTACATTCTGACTCTGGAAGTTCAATTCAGCCCTATCCTTCTCACATTCTAAGTATCCTCTGCCCTACCATCCTCTGTTTGGCTGGTTCCCCCTACGCCCTGCCAGAATCTCAATTTTGGGAAAGATGCCTATGCTATTCATATATTATTCCTCTCTGGGCTCATCTCCAGATCTACTATCACCCCACCCAGGTCCTTTCTCCCCTTTTTCTCCCACATTTTCTATTCCCTTTTCTATTTTATCTCTCCCATTAGAATGGAAACTCCTTGTGGGTAGGAACTGTCTTTCTGCTTACATTTGTATCCCCAATGCTTACCATAGTGCCTTCCACATAGTAAGTGCTTAATAAATGCTCGTTGATTTGACTTAACTTTCTCCCACATCCTTTTAGCTGGTTTCCCCTAATGTCCTAGCATTATAGAATGAAACTCTCAGGGGGGAAGGATTCAAGGGGATCACTTGAATTGATACAGTAACAGGGAGAGATAAATAAGTGGAATTGTTTAACTCTGACTTTGGACTGAAAAATATCAAGAAAGGAGATAAAGTAAGTTTTTTTTTTTTTTTTTCACACCAATCATGCTGCAAAGTCCCCTTTGATCTCTATATTTAAGGCTGACTCAGAACCTAAAAAGTCAGTTGCCTTAAGTGCAAACATACATGTAAGAAAGAGTACAAATTTTCTACTGAAAAGGACAAAATAACAGACCCAGTTAATTTTTTAGATGCTTTAAAATTGATGCCACCATAAAACTGTCCGTTGTCAACTGCCAGCCTCTAAGATTAATGATTCCCATCAAATAGCAGCTACAAATTTAGGGGAAAAATAGAACACACTTTGCTGGTTGGGTCTGTTGAATATCAGAAGCTAATTCTTTTCTAGCAAAGGATCTGATCCCCAATGAGCTCCTTTGATTCTTACTTGGGAATTGTATAAATAGAAGCTAAAAGAGATAATTTTAAATTATCCTATTGGTTAAAAAATAGTTGGGGGGAAGAAGATGAATCATAATTTCATAGCTGAAGCATGTTTTTTTTAAATTTTATAATAATAGATGACATTGATAAAAGATTTTATAATATGCCAAGACATTTAATCTCATTTGAGCTTCAAAACATCCCTATGAGGTAGTATATCTTTAAAATAGCAATAGCTATTTTAAGATCCCCATTTTACATATGAGGAAAAAGTGTAGGATGAATTAAGTGACTATGATCACACAACTGGGTAATATCACATATGGGATTTGATAAGTCTTTCTGACTCTAAGACCACCACACTATCCATTATGGCTCACAGGCTACATGCTAAATAAACATCAACAAATTAGTAAGTGAAAATACCCTGTTAACAGTGGGCAATGGAACTCCCATTGAATATGTTATTTAAAATCATTGTGCCAAAGGTCATTAGGGAAATTAATCTAGAGTTTTCTTTCTCTGGGCATCAAGGCTATATTTGTATGATAGAAGGAATTTCAAAAGGGAATAAAACTATGGACAATTCTTTTTTTTTAACTAATTTATTAGTTTAGTTTCAGTTAACAAGATTCAATTCCATAGTTCCTTGATTTTCAAATTTCCTTTGCTTCCCTCCCCCCTCCCCCCATGACAGCATATAGTCCAGTATAGGATCTGCAAATACATTCATATTAGATATTATTCCAATTACAAAGGCGTATTGTACTAGGTGGGATGGAAGATGGTAAAGAAGAAATAAAACAAACAATGAAAAGAAAAAGATCATTTAGTGTGCTTCCATCAGGATTCAGGCTCAGTTCTTTCTAGTTATATCTCTGGATGTTGCATTTCTCTCTATCTTGAGTCTCTCGGGATTGACTTATATCACTGCATTGCTGACAAGGGTACAGTCTGTGATAGTTGGTCATCACACATATGATATGTCTGTGATTGTATACAAATTTCTTCTCATTCTTCTCTTCTCACTTAGCATCAGTTTGTATAAGTCTCTCCAGATAAATATGAAATCCATCAACTCCTTGTTTCTTTTCACAATAAAAAAAATTGTTTTCACAATTATATTCCATTACATTCATATACCACAACTTGTTTAGCCATTCCCCAATTGATGGGCACCCCTTTAGTTTCCAATTCTTTGCAACCACAAAAAGAGCTGTTATAAATATTTTTGTACATATGGGTCTTCCTCCCACTTCTATGATCTCTTTAGGATATAACCCTAGAAGTGGTATTGTTGGGTCAAACAGTATGAAATTATTTATAGTCCTTTGGGCATAATTCCAGATTGCTCTCCAGAATGGTTGAATAAGTTCACAACTCCACCAGCAATGTATTAGTGTTCCAATTTGACAACTATGGACAATTCTAAAGAAAATGTTAGCAAGGAGGTTACAACAACAGATCACAAAAATTATACACTGCAAGATTGGATTTCTACCAAGAATGTAAGCTTGGTTCAACATTAGGAAAACTATCAATATAACTGAATATATTGATAACCACAACAATGTTTATATTGCTGGTTGCACTTAAATGTTTGACAGAACTGAAACACTCATTTCTGTTTCTAAAAATATCAGAAAACCTAGGAACAAATGGACCTTCCTTTAACATGATGACTAGTATAAATGTATTTTTGTATATATGTTTGTGTGTACATATGTATATACATGTGCATGTATGTACATATACATATATATGTAGTATATTTAGGTGTTCATGTCTTTAACTTAACATGTGTGTGAACTGCTATTATGTTATGAAGATAAACTAGTGTGTTTTGTAATAAGATCCAGGGTAAAGCAAGAATAGTCCATTGTCTCCACTGCTATTTGATTTAATGGTAAAAATGATAGCTAGAGAAATAGGACAAGAAAAGGAAAGTGAGGCTGATTACTGGGCGGTCGTGAGCTGGCTGTATTGTAGAACAGAGTAGCCGCCGCCTCCTCCTTCATCTCCAGCCATGTTTGGGGACGTGTCATTTGTCGCCACTGTTGTTCTCCGGTTCTCCACTGCTGCAGGATTTAACAGTCAACCTGTTGAGCAAAAGGGCAAAGACAAAGACCACCAAGAAGCTTCCTCAGGGCGCAACTTCAAATGTATTTGCTACATATGATCAATCACAGATTCAGGAATTCAAAGAAGCCTTCAATGTGATTGATCAGAACAGAGGTGGTTTCAATGACAAGGAAGATTTACATGATATACTTGCTTCCTTAGGAAAGAATCCAACTGATGAGTACCTAGATGCCATGATAAATGAAGCTCCAGGTCCTATAAATTTTACGTTTCTCACAATGTTTGGGGAAAAGCTCAATGGAACCGATCCAGAAGATGTCATCAGAAATGCTTTTGCTTGCTTCCATGAAGAAGTTACAGGTACCATTCAGGAAGATTACTTGAGAGAATTGATGACAACAGTGGGAGACAGGTTCACAGATGAAGTAGATGAGCTATATAGAGAAGCACCTATTGACAAAAAGGAAAATTTCTTTTTTTTTTTTTTGGAGGGCAATTGGGGTTAAGTAACTTGCCCAAGGTCACACGGCTAGGTTTTTGTTTGTGTGTATTAAGTGTCTGAGGCCGGATCCAAACTCGGGTCCTTCTGACTCCAGGGCCAGCGCTCTACTCACTGCGCCACCTAGCCGCCCCAAAAAGGGGAATTTAAATTATATAGAGTTCACACGCATTCTTAAACATGGGACAAAAGACAAAGATGACTAAAAGGAAATGTCAAATTCATTCCAACAGCTCTTATTTTCACTTTGTTATTTCTGAGACTTTATGATACTCACCTTTATAACTTTTGCTTCTCATATATTTATTCCAAGCCATTTGGGGTACACTTGCACCTCTGTAATCAGACTAGAAAAAGGGGTTATAACTTTTTAAAAATAGAATTTGAGAAATGATCATTAACTTGTAAAAGCCTAAAGGAAAAAAAATCTCAAATTTCTGGTTTAGCTGGATTTTTTACACTTTTTGTAATAAATACTTTTAAAATAAAGGTTGTGGAAAAAGTATTTAAAAAAAGAAAAGGAAGTTGAAGGAATGTGTATAGGCAAAGAAAAAAATTCTGTTTTTTGCACATGATATGAAGGCTTATATATAGAACCCTAGAGAATCTACTGAAATTAATTAAATCAGCTAATAAGTTCAGTAATTTTGCAGAATATAAAATAAATTCATATAAGTTAAATGCATTTCTTAATATGAACAACAAAATTTAGTAGAAGATACATGGAAATTACATTTTAAATATTCACAGAATATATTAAGTACTTGTCTATCTACCTACCAAGATACATACAAGAATAATATGAATATGATTATAAAACTGTGTTTTTAGAAATATTGACTTAAGTAACTGGGATAAAATATTAATTGCTCATGGATTGGCTGAAGTAATATAATAGAAATGACAATATTATCTAATTAATTTGTTTTATTTTTTGCTGCCAATAAAACTACCCAATCATTATTTTAAGAGCTAGAAAAAGGTAATGATAAAATAATAAAATTCATCTGAAGAAAAAGAAGTAACAAATCTGAAGGAAAATAACAAAAAACAGTTGGAAGGAAGAAGGCAAAAGAACCAGGTCTCAAAATATACTATAAAGCAATAATAATCAAAATTATTTGATGTGGATAAAAAGAGAGGTTGATTAGTGAAAAAGAATAGATACACAATATACAGAAGCAAATGAACCTTAACCTAGTATTTGAATAACCACAAGAAGCTAGTTCTCAGGATATGGATCTCATATTTGACAAAAACTTCTGAGAAAAGTGGAAAGGAATTGGGAAAAATTAGATTTATACCAAAATATTATGCCCACCTATGCCAAGAGAAGCTTTAAATGGTTACATGATAGAAATATAAAAGATAGAATCAAAAAGAAATTAGAGAACCAAAGAAGAAATTACCTTTCACATGTGTAGATAGTAGAAGAGTTCATGAACGAACAAGAGAGTGAAAATTATAGAAAATAATATGGATAATTTTGATTATACAAAATGTATACTATTGTGTACAATGTTAATGCAGCTCAGAGTAGAAGAAAATGGATAAAAATAATTGCAGCAAGCTTCTCTGAAAAATGTTTCATTTCCAAGATATGCTAAATCTTGTAGTAAGTAATCTAGTAAAAAGCTGACTCAATCTTATGAGACAATGAGTTATCCCTCAACTCATAAATTGTCAAAATATAAGAATGGCATATGAACTCCTTTATTTTTTCCAAAGAACTAGAAAACCAAAGAACTGCCCCTCAGTTGAAGAACAGCTGAACAAATTGCAGAGTATGTGTATAGTATTGTATAGTAATAGTATAGTAATAGTATGGTATAGTAGAGTAGAGTGTAGTGTATTATAGTATACCATAGTATTTTATTATATACTATTATACTATATATGTATGTGTATATATGTATACACTATGTATGTATATATTAAGTATGTATACTAACATATACTAATATAGTAAGACCACAAGGCCAACATACTATGACAGAAAAACAGAGAATAATTTTTATAGAGTGTGGCAGTTAACCATGACATGTGATATCAAGAATTTATAATCATCCTGTTGGAAGCTTTTCCTTTTGGAGGATGCATAAGAAAGAGCATAGTATCTAGGTTAGAGTAGTAAGAAAGGACCTGGGCTCAAATCCTAGCCCTGTACCTATGTAGCTTTGATCTTAGCAAGGTACAAAACCGCAATGGACCCTAGTTTTACTATCAATTCAAAGTTCTCTTTTCTGTTTTAATCCTTAATCAGCCATAAATTTATCTGAAACATCAAACTAATTCATATTTTTCTCTAGTACAGTAAATTACTTTATATAAAAATAATGAAGGATAATGGATAGAAAGCCCTTGGAGTCAGGAAGACTTAGGTTCAAGTCCTTCCTTTAATACATTCTTGTCATGTGACCAGGAGCAAATCATTTAATTTCTCAGGATCCCAAGCATCTCCCCAAGAATTGGGTAAAGATGCCAAATTATATCAGCAAAGAGTGTTTCTGTGCTCAAAGAGCTTCAAAATAGTCAAAATTGAAAGTCCAAACTTGAAAGAAAAAAGTGCAATCCACCTTATACAAGTAGTACTCAACAACTCAGGCAAATATGTTAATCTTTTATCTTCCAGAGTAATGGTTCATTTGATGTTAATAATGAAAAGATTATTCAACAGTTTTCTCTGTGGTTGCTGCAATCCAGAAATCTTGACTGAAATATTTGTAAGAGAAAACTTCATAAAGGATATCATTGAAGGTTGCATTTTGTTTTCTGGAATCAATATTTAAGATAATCAAATGGCCAATATAATTATTTTGATCTTATGTTCTCTAGCCCTCTCAGTTTCATAATGGTGAAGCTGTGTTATATTAAGAGAAACTGTGGGTTAAAGATCACCTGATCTGCTCTAATATTTTTGGGTCTGACCAACAATAAACCTTAATAGGTACTTACTATGGGTCAACTAGTGTTTTAGGCATGTGAAGTACAAAACTAAAAGTGGAAGATTCTCTGCCCTTACAAAGTCTACATTCTATAAGAGGAAACATGTACACATTTGACTATAAAGATTCAAAATACATATTAGGTGTTGAGGACAGGAAAATTTTGTATTTTCTCCAGGAGACAGTAGAGGAACATTTTTAAATGGGAAGGAATATCAGTCTCTTGGTATTTTAAAGGATGAATTGAGGAAGAGACCAATTAGGAAGAAAATAAAATAATTCAGGAGATATATGGTGAAAGACTTAAATTAGGATAAAGTATGTGAGTGAATATAATAGCAATGGGAGAGATGGTGAAAACAATTACTTTTTTCAATTTTCAAAGTTGAAATAGAAGAGAGATTCCATATAGATGGTGAAATGTTCAAGATACTCCTGCTTGTGAATAATATTCCATTAACTACAGCATTACACCCAAAACTACTTCCCAATGGTGTCAACAAATACAATAAAGATTAGCTTTACTATACTGGAAGGAAAAACAAACAGATGAATTCTTGGTATTGGCTGTTTATGATATAGCATTGGATAGGTAACCGTTCAATTTTCTCTCAATATAAATAGACCCTACTCAAAAATGAGAGTTGGCCTGAAAGGTGAATAGGAGAAGTGAATAAAATGGATTATACTTGGGGAGTTGCAGAGAGTTTTCAATGGTCTTATACGATGCTAAGTGCAAGCAAATGGGATTTTTGTTGTTGTTATTTTATTCTTGTTTTTGTACTTCAGTTTACCAGGCTCAGTTAAATTGTAAACATCTGAAGTATTAATCTCCTTCAAACCCTGGCAATTTACAGCCTTGCTGAATCAAGTAGGTATGAGGGCCTTCTGGCTTTGAGCCAATCAGGGGAAAAGTCTTTGTTATATATTATAAGAGGTTGACATTTTGCTTTGCATTGGGGGTTTGCCCACGAGAAGAACTTTTGATTTCCTCGTAGAGACTCTGAGTGGCCATTTTTAAAGAGTCCCCCAACTACTCAGATGTCTGTGCTCCCTCAATCCAGTGATCTATGTAAATTGTATAACAATATCGCTATGTTCGACAGCTGGAGCCCTGTCTGTTATTCTTTATGTTAATTTCTTTGCTTGTATTTTCTATACTCACATTCACATATGTATTCATATGCCCATATACAGTTCTTCAGCTATTTTCATATTGAGAAAGGTTTCATCAGTTACAATTATTGTTTTTCCATGTACAAATGTAAATAGTTCAACTTTGATAAGTTTCTTATGATTTATTTTCCCTGTTTACTTTCTCAAGCATCTCTTGCTTCTTGTGTCTGAATGTCAAATTTTCTATTCAACTCTGTTTTTTTCCTCAACAATGCTTGAAAGTCCTCTATTCCACTGAATAACCATATTTCCCCCTGAAACATGATACTCAGTTTTGCTGGGTAGGTGATTCTTGGTTTTAATCACAGCTCCTTTGCCCTCTGGGGTATCATATTCAATGCCCTTCAATCCCTCAGTGTAGAAGCTGCCAGATCCTGTGCTATCCTGATTGTGTTTCCACAATATTGAAATTGTTTCTTCCTGGCTCCTTGTAATATTTTCTCCTTGATCTGGTAATTCTGGAACCTGGCTACAATATTCCTAGGTGTGTTCTTTTTGTGATCTTTTTCAGGAGGTGATTGGTGGATTCTTTCAACCTATATTTTTCCCTCTGGTTCTAAAACATCAGGGCAGTTTCCTCAAGAATTTCTTTCTTTCTTTCTTTCTTTTTTTGTTTTTGTTTTTGTTTTTGTTTTTTTTGGCCTTTTGGAGGTCAGTTGGGGTTAAGTAACTTGCCCAAGGTCAAACGGCTAGGTTTTTGTGTGTGCGTTAAGTGTCTGAGGCTCGATCTGAACTCAGGTCCTTCTGACTCCAAGGCCGACGCTCTACTCACTGCATCACCTAGCCGCCCCGAGAATTTCTTGAAGTATGATTTATAGATTCTTTCTTTAATCATGGTTTTCAGGTAGTCAATAATTTTTAGATTATCTCTCCCAGTGGTTTTTCCCATGAAATATTTCACATTGCCTTCTATTCTTTCATTTGTTTGGATCTGCCTAACAGCATCTTGATTTCTAATAAAGTCAATAGCTTCCATTTGCTCCAGTCCCCTTTTTAGGCCCCTTGTCAACAGCTGCTGCCCCTCTGCTCTCCCAACTCAGCTGCCCTGCCTCTGGTTGTTGTCATTGGTACTCAAGTTCAGATTGTGTTCTCTCCATTTAGATCCTCAGTCCTTGACTTTAGGGGGGCATTTGTACATTTGTACATTTGTCATCTTTCTATCCACAACCCTTGCCCAGTGCCTGGTACATAATAGGTATTAAATGTTTGTTGATTGAATCTGGACTGAGTGATGCTGAGCCTTCTACTAATCCTTATATAATCTGGGAAAGATAACATCCTATGATAGATTTCCATGAGTATGATGAGATCCAGCATCCACAAGCAGGAATAAAATCATCCATACCCATCTTGGTCTGAGGATGTTCATTACTCCTTCCTTCAGATGTGTGATCTGGAGACTAGCCTGACTGAATGAACCATGCAGGAACTCAGTGGCACAGCCTGCCTCCACTTTGGCCATTAGTCCTCCCATGAGATACATACTAATTGTGTCATAGGGTATGGCAAAAAGGTACCCCATCTGTGTTAACACCCACCCTCTTGCCCCATGTACACTCTTAGGCTTCTTTTATAGATAGCTCAACATCTATTTTCCCTGGTAGATGATCTCAGCTTGACAGATGTGGCCCTTGGCAGACATAGATAACATACAACATGCCTAGCCAGTGTCCTGTGCCTCTGCAGGGCATTGATCAAGGTTTCCCAGTCATTATGCTAATCTACCCCTCACCAGCTGAACAGAGCAGCTTATTAATGAGGCAATATTGACTCCCCAGGCTTATGAGTGCTGGGTCATTACCAATCCCAGGTAGGTGATGACTTTACCCAGGAGCCTTTGCTGTCTCCTATAAACTTCCTTATCTCCTTGTGATTACACACTTCATGGCTCCATGGCCTTATTCCTATGGGAGTCCCTCCACCAGTACAGGTGGTACTCTTGGTCATTATGGCAAAATAAGAAAAGGAGTTTCTTTGGCCAACGGTGGATCCCTGAACAATGGAGAGCATAAAAGAATGAAAGCCTTCCTGGGATCCCCATGCCAGCAGACTGTCTAAAGAGCCAATAGATTGCTAACCCAGACCCCCAGCACATTGGTCTTGTCCATGTTCAGTGACCTCAGAATGTTAAGGAACAAAACACAAGATAAGACAGTCAGTGAAGGAAGCTTCATTCTATCCAGATTCTTATTCCTGGTCATGAAAATACCAGTCTATGTCCCACTGAAAGACAGCATGGAACAATGAGAAGAGAATTGGCTTCAAAGTTAGGATGCCAGGGGTTCAAATCCTGCTTCTGACCTATGCTGACAGTGTGACTTTGGGCAAATCTCAATCTCTCTAAGTTCCAAGCTGCTCTCTAAGGCACAGCCAAGGCTGAGCTACATTAGCAAAAACAGTTCCCTTACTATACATTTCTCATACTATTAAGTTCTGGGGAAAAAAATGTAAAGTTTACTCCTCCAAAGTGGATTGTGTTTGCCAACCACATCATACACCCCACCCTAGAGGACTTAACCCATTCACTTCCAGAACTTCTTTCCTGAGATCCAATCTTCCTGCTTGGTGTGGCCCAGCATATGTATATATGTATATATGTATATATGTATATATGTATATATGTATATGTGTTTGTATACATACATACATGTATAGACATACATACACATACATATATATGTACAGACATATATGTGTGTGCGTATATATTATATTATATTATATTATATTATATTATATTATATTATATTATATTATATTATATTATATTATATTATATTATATTATATTACATTATATTATATTACATTATATTATATTACATTATATTATATTACATTATATTATATTATATTATATATATATGTATGTATATATATATATATATATATAATCCAATCATGCTTCACTTTACCTTCTGGCTACCTACTTACCAACTCCCCTGCTGGGCAGATGTCATGCTTGCCCCTGCTTTCTTTTTCCTGAACTGTAATTAAATCACTATTTCCATTTCTACTTCAGATAAGCATGTTCATTTTACCATCCTTAAACCAAAAGCCCCTCCCTAGCCACATGACCCTATTAGAACTATCTCCTACTGTCAGAATGTAAGTTCCTTGAGGGTAGGGAAAGTCTTTGATTTTGTATTTCCATCCTACTTTAGCCCAGTGCTCAGTATGTAATGAATGACTTTTCACTTATACATTCATTTATTCTTTCAATGTCTTTACATATGCTAATCCGATTATTTGATTATTATAAGGTTTCTTGGCATTATGTGCTATTTCATTCAGGAATAATGAACTATGTCATTTAACAAGCACCAATGTTAGTGGTTGTTATCACCATCATTATTCCACATATACTCTGAAGGCCTTTTGGAAGCAATCTTCCAGTTCATATTATGCTATGTTTACCCTGGAGACTCTCATGTCCTGATTTTTCTTCTTATTCTCTCTCTTCTTGATTCTGAATAATATACCAAAAGTAAGGGGGAAAAGAATATATCTGGAGTCTAAAAGGAAAGGGACATGGCAGGGAAAAAAGCCATCATATTTGGCCTAATGAATCAGGAAAAAAATTTAGAATGTTGCTGACATAGTAATGCAAATGTCCAGAGCCCTTAATCCAAAAATTTCATTGTAAAACAATTAGCCAAGGCAGTGATGAAAAGAAAAGACTCATAAGTTCCAAGATGCTTACAACAACACTTTTTGTAGAAAGCAAGACCTAAATCCAAATCTAGCCTCAGTCACTTACTAGATTTGTGACCCTGGGCAAATCACTTGGCCTCTGTCTGCCTCAGTGTTCCCAATTGTAAAACAGTAACAGCATCTACCCCATGGGGTTGTTATTAGAATGAAATGAGATAATGTTTTAAAAAGCAATTATCATCATACCTGGCACACTGTAGATCTTTAATAATCGCTTATCGCCTTCCCCCTTTTTTTCAGAGCTGGAATAGTATTTCACCTTCACATAAATGTGCTCTAATTTTATTTCCAAAGCCTTCTACTATATCAAGAACTTGCCAAAGCTCTACCTACCCATTGGTCTTTTCATGTGTTGTAGAACGCAGTGGAAGGAAAATATATTGGTTTTAAAGAACATTTCATAAAGGGTTCTACAGTGTCTACACCCTAATATATGGGAATTAGCTGGGAGATTGTAAAGAGAAAGAATATATGGGGAGAGCAAGGAAGGATGTCCCAACCAGAAATTATTGCCAGCTAAGTAGGGAAGGGGCTGTCCTACCCAGACATTGTTAATGGAAAGGAAAGAAGAGGAAGCCTCAGTTCTGCCCTTAGAAGTTGCCCTGGCTTGTGGGCATTTCTCCTCAGTGGCTTTCACTCCTAGCAATCTAATTAGTTCTGGTCAGATCTATAATTCTTTCCTGTGCCCAGAGATAAACACAGATTTCTACTTTCCTGGGCACACACAGACAGGACCATCCTCTCTATCATTCCCAAGTAGAATGGATCTCAGGGGAGGTATACAAACCCACAAAGAAAGTCAATAAAGGGTATGATGCCATTCCACAGGCAGAGTTCTTCCAAGTTGCCTGGCCACATTTGGTTGTTCAACCTGGGAATACATGGAGTTTCTCTTTAAAAGAATTGTCAGTTTTGTTTTTGTTTTTAAGATTCAACCATATCACTCGAACATCAATTAGGTTTTTAATATCTTCTCCAAAAAGTCCTATGGGATACAAGGAAGTAAACTCAGAAAGTATCAATCAAGGTTATAAACTTTGCTCACTGTGAAGCATACAAAGGGAGGATGGGACCAAAATGGCAGAGTAAAAGCAGAAACTTCCTTAATTTCCTGCACCAACCACCTCCAATACCTGTAAAATATGACTCTAAATAAATTTTAGAGTTACAAAACCCAAAAAGTGACAGAGAAACAAATCTGCCACAGAAGGCAGCCTGGCAGGTCAACAGAAAGGGTCTATGGCACAGGGCTGGGAACTGAGCATAGTCCTGAATGAGCCACAGAGGCCCAGACCCAAGGCACCCCAAACAGTAACCCACATCTTCCTGAGCAGACTTCAGGAGAGTGAATCACCTGCAGCTGTGGTGGTTTCCAGACTTAACCCATAAACACCAAAGAGAAAGTAAAAGGTCAGTGAGGAACTCTGTTGGAACAGCGTGGAGAAGAGCATGGCCCTCCCCCTGCCCTCAGGGCAAGAGGTGGTGGAGGCACAACAGCAGCTGCAGGCTGCCTCCAAAGCTCCTGGCCTGCAAATCGTTCAGAGGGTAAATGCTCTTGCTTTGACCTCCTTGGATCTGGGTTGAAGTCTTGGGTGGTGGTCCTGGGGTGAAAATGCTAGGTTCCAGAGCTTGTGGTAGCTGTAGAGAAGGCACCCTCCTCATTGCTCAGACAACTATGAAAACCCCAGCAATTTGGGACACAGCTCTCTCCACTCTGGAAACAGAGTTCTACCTTGGCAAAGAGCTCAAAAGTCAAGTAATTCACTAGCAAGATGAGCAAGCAGAGGGGCGGCTAGGTGGCGCAGTGAATAGAGCGCCGGCCCTGGAATCAGAAGGACCTGAGTTCGGAGCCCGCCTCCAACACTTAATCCGCACAAACAAAAACCTAGCCGTGTAACCTTGGGCAAGTTACTTAACCCCAATTGCCCTAAAGGGGCAACTAGGTGGAGCAGTGAGTAAGAGTGCCAGCCTCGGAGTTTGGATGACCCGAGATCAGATCCGGCCTCAGAAAATGAGCACCCACGCATAAATAATGACTAGCTGTGTAACCTTGAGCAAGTTACTTAACCCCAATTGCTTTAAAAAAAAAAAAAAAGATGAGCAAGCAGAGGAAGCACAATCAGACCATAGAATCCTTTTTTGGGGACAAAAGGAATCAAAACATGGAACCAGAAGAAGACAACAAAGTCAAAACGACTATATCAAAAGCTTCCAAGAAAAACATGAACTGGTTATAGGCCATGGAGGAGCTCAAGGGGGATTTTGAAGATCAAGTGAGAGAAGTAGAGAAAAAATTGGGAAGAGAAATGAGAATGATGCAAGAAAATCATGAAAAGCATGTCAACAGCCTGAATGAAGAAAACAACACCTTAAAAATAGACTAACTCAAATGGCAAAAAAAAGGCCCAAAAAACCAATGAGGAGAATCGCACTTCAAAAAGCCAAATTGCCCAGATGGAAAAGGAATTTCAAAAACTCACAGAAGAGAATAATTCCTTCAAAATGAGATTGGAAGACGTGGAAGTTAATGACATTAAGATAAATCAAAACACTATAAAACATATCCAAACAAATGAAAAAAAAATAGAAGGCAATATGAAATACCTCATTGGAAAAAACACTGACCTGGAAAATAGATCCAGGAGAGATCATTTAAAAATTATTAGACTACCTAAAAACCATGATCTTAGCAATCATCCTTCAAGAAATTCTCAAGAAAAATTGCCCCGACATTCTAGAACTAGAGGGCAAAATAGAAATTGAAAGAACTCACCGATCACTTCTTGAAAAAGATCCCAAAAAGAAAACTCCAAGAATATCATAGCCAAATTCCAGAAGTCCCAGGTCGAGGAGAAAATATTACAAACAGTAGAAGAAATAATTTAAGTATTGTGGAAACACAATCAGGATAACACAAGATAGATCAGCTTCTACACCGAGGGATCAAAGGGCTTATATATTTGTGTGTATATATATATATATGTATATAAATATATGTATACATACATATATATGCATGTATAAGAGGGTGTATATGTGTGTACATGTATACATAAAGGACACAGGATCAGTTGAATAAGAAGGGATGATATCTAAAAAATAAACTTAAGAGGTGAGACAGGAATATATTGGGAGAAGGAGAAAGGGAGAGACAGAATAGGGTAAATTATCTCATATAAAAGAGGCAAGAGAAAACTGTTACAATGGAGGAGAAGAGCAGGAAGGTGGAAGGGAATGGGTCAACCTTATTCTCATTGAATTTACCTTAAGGAGGGAATAACATACACACTAAATCAGGTATCTTATCCTACAAGAAAGTAGGGGGGGAGGGAATAAGAGGGGGAATGATAAAAGGGAGGGCAGATTGGGGGAGAGCGTAGTTAGAAGCAAACATTTTTAAAAAGGGACAGGGTCAAAGTAGAAAATAGAATAAGTGGGGGGGCAGGATAGGATGGAGGAAAATATAGTATTTCACAATATTACTGCTATGGAGACGTTTTCTATAACGACATATGTACAACCTATATTGAATTGCTCGTCTTCCCAATGGGGGTGGGTGAGGTGGGAAGAAGGGAAAAATCTGGACATAAAAGTTTTAAAAACAAATGTTAAAAAATGTTTTTTACATGGAACTGGAAATTAGATATACAGGCACTGGGGTATAGAAATCCATCTTGCCCTACTAGAAAGTTAGGTGGGGATAGGGAAGGATATAAGAGATAGCAGATTGGGGAAGGGGTATTCAATAAGCACCCTATCTTGGGGTGGGAGATAGGGAAAAACAGGGAGAAAAATCTGTAACTCAAAATCTTGTGAAATGAATGTTGAAAACTAAAAATAAATAAAGTATTAATTTTTTTAAAATGCAAAGGGTGATCTCTCGTCAAGGTACCCAGATTTCAGACAAGATGACATCATAGTCAGACACACAAAATCTCCTAAAGAAAAACTCCTAAGATAAAAAAGGGACATTAGCAGACCCAAAGGGAAAGTCACCCACTCCCCTAGCAATGTTACTCTGCACACATAGACATGATCCCTGTTTCATTTCCTCTTTCTCCAAGTACTGTAGAATTCTGTGAATTCATTGATGTGGAACAGAGTTTCCAAGAATCAATGGGAGAGAAATGTGGCTTCCCCCTGCTTTAAGAGGCTGTTGGAACATTTCTAGCTTGAAAGAGACATAGTGACATTATCCAAGGTGATTTATCCCAGCTGATCCCTTTCCTGTTCTCATTGCCTTTCCTGAGGTGCTAACAGCCCTAACTATGTCTCCCCTGAAATCAAGAAGCTTCAGAGGCTTCTGATTGCTTCTAAGACAAAATGTTTTCCTTTGTCTCTTTAAAGCCCTTCCCAATGTGACTTACTCTTCCTACTTTTTCAGGTTCATAGTGATTCATTTTCTTACACTCTTTATACCAGCCCATCTTGAACTAACTGCTGCTTCTTGTATATAATATTCCATTTTTCTGTCTCCAAACTTTCCTATAGATTGTCTCCATGCCTAAATAATTGCGCCCCCCCCCCATTTCTGTCTCATACATTCTCTACTTTACATCTTGGTCACCTTCTACAGGACCACTACAGCTTCTGGTGTCTTCCAACCCCCTCTGGAAACGACTTTCTATCTGCTTTCTCTGTATTTCCAATTTACTTTTCAAGTAAAATTGTTTCCGCTACTAAAACATAAGCTACTTAAGGGCAAGAACTCTTCTGTTTTTAAACATATACCCCCATGACCAAGAATACTAATACTCTTTTTCATTAGTTTTTTTGTCCAGACATTATTTCTTTGGAATAGAGAATGCTTACTAAGAAAACCAATGCAAATCAGACCTTGTTCTTCAACTGAGTCTTAGAAAGTGTGTGTGGGGGGAAGGCACTTAGAGGTTGCTAAGTCCACAAAGTCCATAGGCTAGAGGGGGAATTTGAGCCCAGGTCTCCCCAGATACTTTGCTGATTCTTTATTCACTACTTATTGCTGCCTCTGGTGCCTAATATCAATTCAACACTTGTTGAAGAGATGAACAAAGGCCTAACTAGCTTGCTTTGATAAAACTGTTTTTCCCTGAGTGTGTTCAGCTCCCTCGAGGTGTTTAAATAAACAGTAGGATTTAAAGGAAGTGGGAGAAAAGATGTTTTCATTGCAGAATGCTGTTACTTGTTACGTGTTTCTAACCACAAACTTTACTTCCTTGAGAACATAGCATGACTGGTGCCAAAGTACCAGCAGGAGCCAGGAACATAAGCAACTGTTCCATTATTGTGTCAAATGTTCCCGTCCGCCCAGAAGCTGGTGACTTTGCCCAATAAACAAGAAAGGGATGCCTCTTTTTATTCAAAATAATAGTTACAAATTTTGAAATCGTTTCACGGTGGATGAACAGCCAAGTTATGCGGTGGATGTGTTACTATATAAAGACACTGGGCACTTGAACTCAATCTAGAGTGTGTGAGACCAACAGCTGAGTCTGTGTGTGCATGTGGCTGTGAATAGGGAGTGTGAGTGTGTGTGTGTGTGTGTGTGTATGCACTCATGCTCACACTTCGCTATAAGCTCCATGTTCAGACTCTCTCTTGCCTGAGTTAACTATAACTTCAGAGTTTCAGTATTAGAGGGCAAATGCAATACTCAGGCTGTAGTCCTCTATCCTCATTAAGGCAACTATAGTCAAAAGACAGATAAATGAAGACAAGGTCAGGTCAATGGAGAAGCTTTGGTTCAACTCTAAGCAGAACTAAGAGGAGAGCTTCAACATTCCTCCTCCCTCCCAAAAGTCGATGCGTGACTTTCTGTAGCACACACATAATTGGGCAAGAAATAGTCTTTGAGTTTTCTGCAAAATAAGGCAGGTTATACTTAGAGGTGATGAATCAGGAAGATATTATTCCCTTCCCAAGTTATCTTTTCTAATTATAATGACATTTCGTAGCTTTCTTTTTCTTAAAATTTTCAAAATGTCAGATGGACATGAATTTGCTTGAGTCTCACAACACTTTATGAAGTATGTATGACAGGTAGTCATGTATAAGATGAGGAAACTGAGGGTCAGAGAGGTTAGACAAGTTGCCCCTTGACATGCAGTTAAAAAGAGTCAGGGCAGACACGATCCTTGGTATTCCTGATGCCAAGCCTAGCACTTAGAAAATCATAGCTTCAAAGGTGGTAGGGTTGAAAGCATACTTAGAATCCAAACCTATACTGAAAAGAATTCCTTCAGGGGCGGCTAGGTGGCTCAGTGAATAGAGCGCCGGCCCTGGAATCAGAAGGACCTGAGTTCGGAGCCGGCCTCCGACACCTAATCCGCACAAACAAAAAACCTAGCCGTGTAACCTTGGGCAAGTTACTTAACCCCAATTGCTCTAAAGGGGCGGCTAGGTGGCGCAGTGAGTAAGAGTGCCGGCCTCGGAGTTTGGATGACCCGAGATCAGATCCGGCCTCAGAAAATGAGCACCCACGCATAAATCAAATGACTAGCCGTGTAACCTTGAGCAAGTTACTTAACCCCAATTGCTTTAAAAAAAAAAAAAAAAAAGAATTCCTTCTACAACATACTTGCAAGTGACTAACTACAAATTCAGAGATTTTTAAGCTGGATCCACATACTTAAATGAATGTATACATATGCATTATATATGTATATATGCATTTATGCATGTACATATGTATATGTTTATATTTGTTATCAATATATTGTACATTATAGTAATATAATTATATATAATATATTAATATATAAATTATATATTTACAACTTCATTCTGGAATAATTGGTTTCCTTTGTAAATCCTATGTGTTATATTTTATACCTTTAAAAATATTAGTCAGAGGGGCGGCTAGGTGGCGCAGTGAATAGAGCGCCGGCCCTGGAATCAGAAGGACCTGAGTTCAGAGCCGGCCTCCAACACTTAATCCATACAAACAAAAACCTAGCCGTGTAACCTTGGGCAAGTTACTTAACCCCAATTGCCCTAAAGGGGCGGCTAGGTGGTGCAGTGAGTAAGAGCGCCGGCCTCGGAGTTTGGATGACCCGAGATCAGATCCGGCCTCAGAAAATGAGCACCCACGCATAAATCAAATGACTAGCCGTGTAACCTTGAGCAAGTTACTTAACCCCAATTGCTTTAAAAAAAAAAATTAAAAATATTAGTCAGAAAAGGGGCCCACAGGTTTCACCAGGACACCAAAAGGGTCTATGTCACAAACAATGACAGCAACTTTAAGAATCCCTGATCCAAATGAAAATATCCAATGAGGGAGAAATCCAATGCCTCTCCAAGATGCCCATTCCCTTTTTGTATAGCCTCACTGTAGTTAGGTGGTGTAGTGGATAGAACCCTGGCATTGGAGTCAGGATAAACCTTACCTCAAATCCAGCCTCATACTCTTAATAGTTGTGTGGATAATTCATGACCTCTGTCTGCCTCAGTTTCCTCATCTGCAGTAGCACCTACCTCTCAGGGTTCTTATAAGGATCAAATGAGATTTTTGCAAAATGTAATTTTACAATTTTTGCAAATCTGCAAAGTTTGCAAGCCTTAAAGTGCAATGTAAATATTAGCTATTATTCTCTAAGTATTAGGAAATGTTGAAGAAGGAAATGGAAAGCAACTCACTCCAGTATCTTTTCCAAGAAAACCTCAAATGGGATCACAAAGAGTCAGACACAACTGAAACGACTGAAAAACAACATGTCACTGTGTCTGACTGTGGCTGATCAGAACAATATGAGCTTGGAATGTTCTATCACAAGTCAGGCAACAATAGTCCATGTGAACATTTGGTGTGGATTCTCTAAATCTGGCCATCTTATATTTCTTTTGACGTCCTTCAATTCTGCTTTGCTCAAAGAGCATTCTTTCATTCGGGCACACCATTCTGGGTAGTCCTTGCCATTGTCTCCCATGTTACACAATAAATTCCAAAATTCTTCAGAGAGACCTTGAGAGGGTCCTTGTATAGTGTCTTCTGACCTCCATGTGAATGCTCATCTTCTGTGAGTTCTCCATAAAATAGTCTTTCAGGCAAGTGTACATTTGGCATACAAACAATATGGCCAGCCCATTGGAGTTGCACTCTTTGCAGTAGAATTTGAGGGCTTGGCGGTTTGGCTTGAGAAAAGACCTGAGTGTTCAGTACCTTATCCTGCCAGGTGATCTTCAAAATCTTCCTAGAACCTTTATGAACAACATTAGGAAATACGTAGTTACATTAAGCTGAAGACCTGACTTATTAGAGCTTCTACCTATTTAATGTAGTTATATCTTCTGAAGATAAATAGGAAAAGTCTAATTATTCTTTAACCTGAAGAGTATAATCCAGTTCTTTATGTGTCTTCTCTTTACCTTTCTACGTTCACTCTATAAACCATGTTGAGTTCTTTTTTGTTTTTGAGTTTCTTTTTTCAGAGTTCTCATCTGAAAGATCTAAACCAGCATGAGTCCATAGCCTCTTAGCAAACTCAAAGTCTGGTTTGAGTCAGGTCCAGATATGATGTCAAAACATCTGGAAGAAGAAAAAAATAACTTCATCTACAATTGATGGAACTTACATTCTGTCTACATGGTGCCATTTATAGGCCTCTAAATTAAAGTCTGTGACACATTGTATTTTTAGATTTTCATCTCACTGTTTATTGATGAAATAAAGACCCAACTCCAGAGCACAAGTCTATGCTTCTGCAAGTATGACTGCATTGTGTCAGTAGCAGTCAGGATAGAAACCTAGGTCATCTCTCTAAATACATTGTTCCTTCCCCATACCACTCTACTTCCCATAGTACTTTTGGAGTGAGGAAAGGCGTATGCATTAAAGAATTTTCATAAAACCCAACAACAAGGTTTAAAGTGTCTTAATTAACTTGAGAGAGTTATAGGACCTTGGCCATTGATTGAAGGCAATCGACATCATTCATGTAATATCTAGTGTTTGACTGAGAAGATGAGCCATGCCCTCTTGTGCTTATATTAAAAAGCACAATCCAGTAGTCTGGGGGGAGGGGCAGCAATTAAGTTTGGAAAACTCAGTTATGGACTGATATAGGAAGATTTCTATATATACTCATCCTAACCCTCCATCAGTCATGGCATAATTATCTACATGCCAGGAGACACCCCACTGAGCAGTTGAGAACAAATTTCAGAAAATATTGTTTTGTATTGACTTGAAATTTTGGGTACATTTTATAACTGCCTCCTCCAGTAGAATACGAGCCTCACAAAGGCAAGGACAATTTTATTTGTGTCTCTACATCTTCAATAAATCAGTAGGGTTAAAGCCTAGATATATGATTTAGTCTACAGGGGCAACACTATCAATTCAGTTCTGAGATGTGTATGTGCGTGTGTGTGTGTGTGTGTGCAATTGACTAGACTCAGTAATTTACCCAGGATGTCACAATGGGTATGTTTCAGAGTTCGGACTTGAACTCATGTCTGAGGCCATCACTCTATCCACTATGCTATGTTGCCTCTCCCAGAGTAGACACTTAATAAACACTTTTTCAGTTGAGTTGCTGACTGCAAGTGTAATTTTCATCCAAATTACAGGTGGATGAGGAGATAGACCAACATCCTGAGTCTGAGGGATGCTCTCCATCAAACCAGCCCCACCATTGCCAGCCAGTTACTCACTCTTCCTTGAAATCACTTTTATCACAAAAAGCAATGTGCTCTTTTTATTATTCAGCTGGATAGGTTTAATTGCCTCAACTGCAAACAGCAAGGTTGAAGATTTCTAGTTCTAGACTGGCAACATTTTTTAGTTACTGTCATAAATATGTGGATCCAGGCACTGAGCCACCTCTTGGAGGTCTGGGGAAAGAAGCTGGCAGGTCCCATGGAGGGCCAAACTGCAGAGCCAGTGCTGCTCCTGATTGCTCTGCACAGAGAGGGAAGGACTTGGTGGGGACACAGTGTATGCAGGAGAATGAGAAACTGTTTACCCAAAATATTCAAGGGGATAAAAGAGAATGAAATATGAGTGGTAGAAGAGTGATTCATCTTCTCAGCGTGGCCTTGATTAACAGTAAAACTTCCCAACCTTTAGAACTATCTAAAGGTGAATTGGACTGCCTCCAAGGTTATTGACCTTCTTTCCCTAGAGATTCTCTAATAGAGAGGCAGCATGGTACTCTGGAAAAACTGGATTTGGAATGTAAGAAGATCTGGATTTGAATCCTGCCTCTTCCCCATACTCCTCAGGAAAATCATTTTCCTTTTTTGGGCCACAGTTTCCACTGCTTTAAAATGAGGACAATGGACTGTTTGGTCTCTTTGCTTCCTTCCAGGTCTAGATATAGAATCCTATGAAGTCATTTAACCTTTGTGTCTCAGTTTCCTTAAATGTAAAATGAGGAAGCTGGACTAGATGGCCCCTTCCAGATCTCATTTGGTGCCCCTAGGACCAAAGAGCCCAGATGGCTACTTGTTGGGAAAGTTCTGGAGAGGAAGCACTTTCGGGAATAGACTGAACTAATGGAATCCACATAGATCCCCTCTAATTCTGAAATTCTGGGATTCTGGGGAGAAGAAGGCAGATATCTCAAAGGAAGGAACCCCTGGTCAGGGATCTAGGAGATACAGACTCCCTGAACTGAGTGAGTGAGAAGAGGGGAGACCAAACATGAGTCTGGCATCATATGCCCAACCCAATATTTCTTGTCCCATTTTCCTGTGTCTGCCAAACCAGGCTCTCAAACTATAGATCCCACATTGTCCCTTATGTGCTTGAAAGAATATACTGGTCCCAAGTCTCTTTCCACCCATCCCCTTCCTTCACACTAAGGTAGCTTCACAGGACTACTCGCAAAAGGTATGTATAATAAACCCCACATTATATACCTCTGTCATAGAACTGGGCTCAGCATTAATAAGAACCAGCTTAGCGGAGACTTCTCCAAGAACAGAGCACTGTTCAACCTCAGTATGAGGGGTCATGACCCTTTCTGAATTCCTAGAGCTCCTAATGTTTGTAATGTTCCAATGGTACTTACTATGCATTCTAGACTTGCAGTCAGAAATATCTGAAATGAAATCTTGCTTCAGACACTTACTAGATTTGTAACTCTGGACAAGTCACCTCATCTCTCTCAACCTCCATTTCCTCATCATTAAAATTCCTAGAGGAAAAGTTTAGGGAATTAGAGGAAGAAATAGACAGCAAAACTATACTAGTGGGGGACCTCAGTCTCCCCCTCTCTGAACTTGATAAATCTAACCTCAAAATAAAGAAGAAAGAAGTTAAGGAGGCAAATAGAATTTTAGAGAGGGTAGATATGATAGACCTCTGGAGAAAATTGAATGGGGATAAAAAGGAATATACATTCTCTTCAGCAGTACATGGAACATACACAAAAATTGACCATATACTAGGGCATAAAAACCTCACAATTCAGTGCAGAAAGGCAGAAATATTAAATGCATCCTTTTCAGATCATGATGCAATAAAAATTATATGTAATAAACAGCCATAGAAAGATAGACTAAAAACTAATTGGAAACTAAATAATTTAATCCTAAAGAATGAGTAGGTCAAACAAGAAATTTAAGAAATAATCAGTAACTTCATTCAAGAAAATGACAATAATGAAACAACATACCAAAACTTGTGGGATGCAGCAAAAGCAGTTCTTAGGGGAAGTTTTATGTCTCTGAATGCAAACATGAATAAAATAGAGCAAATAGAGGTCAATGAATTGGGCATGCAACTGAAAAAGCTAGAAAAAAAAAAAAACAAATTGAAAATCCCCAAATAAATACTTAATTAGAAATACTGAAAACCAGAGGAGAGATTAATAAAATTGAAATTAATAAAATTATTGAATTAATAAATAAGCTAAGATCTGGTTTTATTAAAAATATAAAATTGATAGACCTTTAGTCAATGTGATGAAAAAAAGAAAGAAGAAAACCAAATGAGTATGAAAGATGAAAAGAGTGAATCTACTTTCAATGAAGAGAAAATTAAAACAATAATTAGGAATTATTTTTCACAACTGTATGCACATAAATTTGACAATCTTAGTGGAATGGATGAATATTTACAAAAATATAAGTTGCCCAGATTAACTGAAAAGGAAGAAAATTACTTAAATAATTCCTTCTCAGAAAAAGAAATTGAACAAGCCATCAATGAACTCCCTAGGAAAAAGTTTCCAGAGCCAGATGGATTTACTAGCAAGTTCTATCAAACATTTAAAGAACAATTGATCCCAATATTTGGAAAACTATTTGGGAAAATTGGAGAAAAAGGGGTCCTACCAAATTCTTTTTAAGACATGAATATGGTACTGATACCTAAATCAGGAAGAGACAAAAATGGAGAAAGAAAATTATAGACAAATTTCCCTCATGAATATGTATATGTGAAAATTTTAAATAAAATATTAGCAAAAAGACTACAGCAACTTATCACGAGAACAGGCAGGATTTATTCCAGGAATGCAAGGATGATTCAATATTAGGAAAACTATCAGTATAATCTATCATATCAACAGTAAAACTACCAGAAACCATATTATTATTTCAATAGATGCAGGAAAGGCTTTTGACAAAATAAAACACCTATTTCTTTTTTTTTTTAAGCAATTGGGGTTAAGTAACTTGCTCAAGGTTACACAGCTAGTCATTATTTATGTGTGGGTGCTCATTTTCTGAGGCCGGATTTGATCTCGGTTCATCCCAACTCTGAGGCCGGCGCTCTTACTCACTGCGCCACCTAGCCGCCCCTTTTAGGGCAATTGGGGTTAAGCAACTTGCCCAAGGTCACACGGCTAGGTTTTTGTTTGTGTGGGTTAAGTGTCTGAGGCCGGATCCGAACTCGGGTCCTTCTGACTCCAGGGCTGGTGCTCTACTCACTGCGCCACCTAGCCGCCCCAACACCTATTTCTATTAAAAACACTAGAAAGTATAGAAATAGATGGAGTGTTCCTTAAAATAATAAGTAGTATCTATCTAAAACCATCAGCAAGTATTCTATGTAATGGGGATAAACTAGAAGCATTTCCAATAAGATTGGGGGTGAAACAAGGATGTCCATTATCACCCCTCTTATTCAAATTTGTGCTAGAAATGTCAGTGATAGCAATAAAAGAAGAAAAAGAAATTGAAGGGAATCAAATTAGGCAAAGAAGAGACTAAGCTATCACTCTTTGCAGATGATATGATTATATACTCAGAGAATCAAGTAAAAAACTACTTGAGACAATAAATACATTTAGCAAAATTGTAGGATATAAAATAAACCCACATAAATCCTCAGAATTCCTATATATTTCTAATGAAATCCAACAGTAAGAGAAAGAAAGAGAAATTCCATTTAAAATTACTGTAGACACTGTAAAATGTTTGAGAGTCTACCTGCCAAAGCAAACCAAGGACCTATATGAACACAATTACAGAACACTTTTCACACAAATAAATCAGCTCTAACTAATTGGAAAAGCATCATCTGCTCATGGTTAGGTTGAGCTTATAATAAAAATGAAAATTTTACCTAAATTAAATTACATATTTAGTGCCATACCCATCAATCTACCAAAAAAAAAATTATTTTATAGAGCTAGAAAAAACAGCAACAAAATTCATTTGGAAAACAAAAGGTCCAGAATATCAAGGGAATTGATGAAAAGAAATGTTGGGAAAGGTGGCCTAGCCATACCAGATTTTAATCTGTATTATAAAGCAGCAGTCATCAGAACTACTTGGTATTCACTGAGGAATAGAAGAGTGGATCAATGGAATATATTAGGTACACAAGGCATAGCAGTCAATGACTATAGTAATCTACTATTTGACAAACCCAAAGACCCCCGTTTTGGGGATAAAACTCGCTATTTGACAAAAACTGCTGGGAAAATTGGAATATAGTATGGCAGAAACTGGGCATAGACCACTATCTAACACAGTATACCAAAATTAAGTCTAAATGGGTCTAGGTATAAAGGATGATACTGTTAGTAATCTGGGAAAGCAAGGAATAGTTTAGCTATCCCATTTATGGAGAGGGAGAGATTCCAAGACCAAACAAGAATTAGAAAGCATTATAAAATGCAAAAGTGATGACTGATTACATGAACCTGAAAAGGTTCTGTACAAACAAAGCCAACGTAACGAAGATTAAGAGAGAAGTGGGAAATTGGGAAAGAATTTTTACAACCAATGTCTCTGATAAAGGCCTCATTTCTTTTCTTTTTTTTCTTTTCGCTTTTTAGAGGGCAATTGGGGTTAACTTGCCCAAGGTCACACGGCTAGGTTTTTGTTTGTGTGTGCATTAAGTGTCTGAGGCCAGATCCAAACTCAGGTCCTTCTGACTCCAGGGCAAACGCTCTACTCACTGTGCCACCTAGCCACCCCTAAAGGCCTCATTTCTAAAATATACAGAGAATTGAGTCAAATCTCTAGGAATAGAAGTCATTCCCCATTTGATAAATCGTCAAAGGATATGAACAGGCAGTTTTCAGAAGAAAAAATTAAAGATATCTATATGTATATGAAAAAATTCTCTAAATCACTATTGATTAGAGAAATGCAAATCAAAATAGTTCTGAGATATCACATCTCACCAGCCAGATTGGCTAAGATGACAAAACAGGAAAATGATAAATGCTTGAGAGTATGTGGAAAAACTGGAACACTAATGCATTGCTGGTAGAGTTGTGAACTGATTCCACCATTCTGGAGAGCAATCTGGAACTATGCCCAAAGAGCCATAAATAAGTGCATACCCTTTGACCCAGCAATATCACTTCTAGGGTTGTATCCCAAAGAGATCATGGAAGTGGGAAAAAGACCCATATGTACAAAAATATTTATAGCAGCTCTTTTTGTGGTGGCAAAGAATTGGAAATCAAGGGGATGCCCATCCATTGGGAAATGGCTAAACAAGTTGTAGTATATAATTATAATGGAATACTATTGTGCTGTAAGAAATAAGGAGCAGACAGACTTCATAATACCCGGGAGAGACATATAAACTGCTGTTGAGTCAGAAGAGCAGAACCAGGAGAAATTTCTCCACAATTACAGACACAACATATGTGTGATGACTAACTTTGATAGACTGGGCTCCTTTCAGCTATGCAAGGTTATAAGACAACTCCACAAGACTCATGTTGGAAATAGATATCCATATCCAGCAAAAGAACTACAACGTCTGAATGCAGATTGAAGGAAACTACTTGCTCTCTCTCTCTTTTTGTTGTTTTGTTTTGTTTCCACTTTCTCATTGTTCACTCCATTGGTTATAATTCTTTTTTACAACCTGACTAATATTTAATGTGAAAGTATTTGTAGATACTATATTTGATTGCATGCCACCATTGGCAGGGGAGGGGAGAGGAGAGAGAGGAGCAGAAAATTTGAAACTCAAGGGATTGTGGAACTGGATGTTGTAAACTAAAAGTAAATAAATAAAATTTTGAAAAAGAAAAGAAAAAATGGGGTTTCCTATACTAATGAAGTTACAGTTTTGGTCCAAAACAAAACACAAGAGACCTTCCATATAGTAAATGTACAATCAATATTTGTTTAATTAAACAATGAATCAACCACTGGACGATGGACCAAACTAATAAATGCATAGAAGAATAAATGAATAAAGATAGGTAAATAAATCAATGAATATATGTATGAATAAGTAAATAGATAAATGGATAGATAGATATACGTGTCTATGTAGATGGATGAATGGACAAAAAATAAATTGAATATAGATGGTAAAGGAAGTGAATTATTAGATGAATGAATGGATGTACAGATGAATAGAAAGTAGATAGATGTATAGGATGAAAAGAGAGGGGGAAAGAGCAGAAGAAAGAGGGGGAAGGGAGAGGGAAAGTAGGAGAGAAAGAGAGCCAGAGAGAGAAAGATATCTAACTGATGCTGTGAATAGAGCAGTGATCCTAGAGTCAGGAAGACCTGAGTTCAAATCCATATTAATGTACTTCCTGGATTTGTGATCCAAGGTAAAATGCTTAACCTCAAATTGCTTCAGTTTCCCCATCTGAAAAATGGGATAATAATAGCACCTACTACCAGGCTTGTTGAGAGAATCAAATGAAATTATAATTGAAATTCTGTAAGCACAGTGCCTCGAACAAATTCAGTGCTATATAAATGTTAGCTATTATTAAATTAATAGAAAGATGGATATATATATATATGTGTGTGTGTGTGTATGTATGTATGTATATACGTGTGTGTACACAGAGAGAGAGGGAGAGATTACAAAGATTGTTTTCATGTTCATGACTCAATAACTCTGGATTAGACCTCCAACATGGTTCTTTTCATTGATGAATTTCCATTCATTCCACCTTCCATTTCTTCTGAAATTGTTGTAATACATTATTCATGGTCATAAATGTCATGTACATAATTGATAAAAACACTCCAGATGTGTCTGATATGGTAGTTAGGAATCCTTTGTAGTTATGGGTTGGACTTTAATGGCCTTTGAAATCCTTTTGATATATTAAATTTTGTAATTCTATATTTGAGAAAGCCTGTCAGGCTCAATTTGGTTCTCCTAATAACATTTTTTAAACCTACAATAGACAAAAAAGGGATCTTCTTGTTCCCTATATAAGTGAGTCAGTTGGGTGACGATGAAGACATGTCCTATTGTCAAAAATTACCTGCAAAAATCAGCCCATGCCCTTTTTGTTTTTTCAGTAAAGGTTACATTTGATGCATGCAGAGGATATATTCTTCTATGGGTTTTATAGAAATGATAAAACAGGAATATGGTTTGGTAGATACTTTTTGTCAACTTGCTTTTCCTTGTTAGTAATGTCCTCTAATAACCCTTTCCAGTTTTTTTTGGTTTTGTTTTGTTTTGCTTTGGGTTTTTTTTTTTTTTTTGCAATCTTCCCTCCTCACAGACCATGGGACTCTACCTGGCAGGAACCTGAGGTGTCATATAGATCAACTTTCTTATTTTATAGATAAGGAAGCAGAGAGCCAGAATTAAAAGGCTTACCCCAGCGCAACCCCAGGAGCAAGTGAAAGACAAGATTTCAATGCAGCTGCCTTGACTCCAAATCTAGTTCTCTTCCCACTGTCTCTGGAAATATGTGTCTCCTCCAGCAGATATTACTTCTGTAAATGTTTGAGCAGATTCAGCTTGTTTTCTGCTTTCAAGACATCACTGCCTTTACCAATTCCTAAAGAATACATTGAACTCTGAAAAGGGAGAGTTCAAATGTGGGGTTTCCACAGGCATCACTGATGAGAAAAGTCTACTATAGAATTCCAAAAGACCAATTCTGCTCCATATTGTATTCCTCCTGGGTTCATCTACCAAAATTCTTCAAACGGTCTGGTTTAGCTGGGACTCAGGACAAGCTCTTTCCAAGCTAACTTTCCTATTGACTTCTTTTTGTTCTTCCTTTAGTTGGCACTGTTTTTAACCCCCCTTCAATATATTTTATAAATGAGCTTGTACTGTAAATCAACATGACTTTTGAGCATTATACTTTGTTCCTTCTTCTGGGCAAAGTGATAGTTGTTTATTGTCTGAGGCATATTCTGGGTTCTTTTGACTTCTTTGGTGTGGTGACTGTTCATATTGACTCACATGCTTTAAAAGGTAATGTGGTCTAAAGACTAGAGGACTGGATGTGAAGTTGAGGAAAACCTGGCCTCTAGGTCTGCCTCTAAAGCATGCTAGATGTGTGACCATTTTCAAATAAATCCATGTCTTAATATTCTAGGCAATTCCTTCAGATCACATGATAAGACTACAATTATTCACCTGGAAAATAACAAATCTGAATGAATTGTACTTGTAGTGATCAAGTTTGGCACTAGAAAACAGATCAACAATTCACCTTCCTTTACAAATCTCATAGGCTCTGAGTTTGGCATTGGAATCCTTGCTTCCTTGATTAATTAATTTTGTTGAAATAATTTTTTTAATTTATTTGATAATATTTGTTGCAAAATATGGCTCTGAGAATGGGAGAAGAGAGGGATATATTTGTGAATGAAAGTATGAGCATGTACATGTGTATGTGTGTATACAC
>WOXC01004006.1:0-35000 GCA_011680675.1 Gymnobelideus leadbeateri | reverse complement strand
GAGAAAATGACAAGCCACTCCAATATGTTTGCCAAGAAAACCTCAAATTCATTCACGAAGAATTGGACATGACTAAAAACAGCTCAACAACAGCAAATATAGTCCTTCTTTGAATTTCTCTGCTTCATCACTTTGCCACCTCATCTTTATATCTTCTCACTGAAGTCATATTGATCTCACTTTGCACTATATTTCAAGGCAAGATAATCAAGTATCTCATAAGAAGGCAGTTCTCACTTTTGTAAATATGATGAAACCAACTCCATCAATTTCTTCATTAGAAAATTTCAGACTCAAATGTGAAAAGGTAATCTGAACAATTTCTGGAGCCCCAGCACCCACAGAACAACACAGAGAAGCTGACCTCCCACTGAGGAGAACCCAGCAGCCCTGCAGGGAGCGGCAAGCGCAGCAAGCAGGCAGCACAGCATGCTGGGAACTGACAGCACAGCACTCTGGGAGCTGAGCCCAGGCCCGCTTGATCCATGGTTTTAACCCCAGGGCAGCCAGGCCAGCAGCCGGCTAGAGGGACCCCAGAACACCAGCAGCTGTGGTGATTCCAGAACTATCAGCACAGATATGCCTAGGACAAAGGGAGAGGTTAGTGCCCTGTGGACTTTGGGACCAGTATTTGGGGAAAGCGTTGGCTTCCTCCCCTGGGGGCAAAAATCTGCTGAAGAAACACAGCACAGAAGCCATTTTGCAGCATCAGTGGAGGCTCTAGCTCCTGGTCTGTGAACTGTAGAGAGATCCAGCAATCAGTTTGGGGGTTAATCACTCTTGTTTTAAACTTCCTGGTTCTGGATTTTGTTCTGGGGGGGGAAGTTTGGGGTGGGTATCCAATTTGCCAGAGCGGGTGGAGGCTTTACAGAGGCCACCCAACCAGCGGAAGTTGTGAAGACCCCACGTTTGGGACAGAAGCTCTCCTTTCTGGTGGCAGAATCATACTGTGGCAAAAAGCCCCCAAAACAAGTAATTAAGTGGCAACATGCCTAGGCAAAAGAAACAAAGTAAACAGAAAAATTCAACATTGGACTCCTATTTTAGGGGCAAAGAGGATCAAAGCATGGAGGAGGACTGTGAGGTCAGAACTCCTGCACCAAAAGCCCCAAATGAAAATACAAGCTGGCTACAGACATAGAGGACCTTAAGAAGCAGATAAGAGAAGTGGGGGAAAAATTGGGAAGAGAAATGGGAAAGACGCAAGAAAAGTATGAAATGACAGTCTACAGCCTGACTGAGGAAAATAACATCTTAAAAAAATAGACTAACTCAAATGGCAAAAGAGGCCCAGAAAGGCAATGAGGAGAAAAATGCCTTAAAAAGCCGAATTTGCCAGATGGTAAAAGAATCCCAAAAGCTCAATGAGGAGATTCATTCCCTCAGAGTTAGACTGGAGAAAATGGAAGCTAGTGACTTTATGAGAAATCAAGATGCTGTTAAACAGATCCAAACAAATGAAAGAATAGAAGGCAATGTGAAATATCTCATTGGAAAAACCACTGACCTAGAAAATAGATCCAGGAGAGAGTATTTAAAAATTATTGGACTAGCTGAAAGCCATGATCAAAGAAAGAACCTAGAAATCATCCTTAAAGAAATTCTCAAGGAAAATTGCCCTGATGTGTTAGACCCAGAGGGGGAAATAGAGGTTGAAAGAATTCACCGTTCCAGAATTTCCAGATCAAGGAGAAAATACTACAAGCATCCAGGAATAAGCAATTTCAATACTGTTGAAACACAAGCAGAATAGCACAGGACCTGGCAGTTTCTACACTGAGGGATTGAAGGGCATTGAATATGATATTCCAGAGAGCAAAGGAGCTGGGATTAAAACCAAGAATAACCTACCCAGCAAAACTGAGTATCTTGTTTCAGGGGAAAATATGATCATTCAGTGGAATAGAGGACTTTCAAGCATTCTTGAGAAAAAAACCAGAGTTGAATAGAAAATTTGACATCCAGACACAAGAAGCAAGAGATGCTTGAGAAGGTAATCAAGGAAAAGAAATCAGAAGGAACTTATCAAAGTTGAACTATTTCCACTCCTACATGGAAAAACAATAACTGTGTCTGATGAAACCTTTCTCATTATGAAAATAATTGAAGAAGGGTATATGAGCATATGTTTACAGGTATATATGGATAGAGGGCATATGTTGAATTTGATGGGAAGGGATGATTCTTAAGGGGTGAAGTCAAGAGGTGAGAGAGGAAAGTGGCAAGAGGAGATAGGGAGAGACAGGGTAGGGTAAACTATCTCATGTAGAAGAGGCAAGGGGAAGTAGTTGCAGGGGAGGGGAAGAATAGGAAGGCAAAAAGGGAAAACCATATTTTCATTGAAGTTGGCTCAAGGAGAGAATCACATACACACTAAATGGGATATCTCACCCTGCAGGAGAGTAGGGGAAAGGGGGATGAGAGAGGGGGAAGGGAGGGTATTTGGGGGGGAGGGGAGGTTGTAAGTACCCACTATCAAAGAGGGAGAGGATCAAAGTAGGGAATGGACAAGGTGGGAGGTGAGATGGGTGGAAGGGAAATATAAATAGTCATTTACAATGTGTCTACTATGGTAATGTTTTGTATAGCTATACATGTACAACACATACTGAATTGTTTATCTTCTCAGAAGGTGTGGGTGACAAGGGAGGAAGGGAATGGATCTGAAAATCAAAGTTTTAAAATTAAATGTTTCATAAGATGTCCAGGCATTGGGGCTCAGAGATTCACCTTGCCCTAATGGCAAAGTCGAAGGGGGTATGGGAGGAGATATGGGAGAGAGCAGATTGGATGAGGGGATATCTAGTGGGACTGCTATTCTGGGGTGGTGGGTAGGGAAAAATGGGGGAAAATTATAACTCAAAATTTGGTGGAAATGAATTATGTAACCCAGAAGTTAATAAAGCATTTGTTTAATAATAATAATAATAAATACCTCTTTTGCTTAAAAAAAAAAGAAAATTTCAGACTCAAATAATTTTTGAATCATTGGAAGTTCAGTGGATAATGGCTGTAACCACCACCTGAGTAGAGACCCATACTAAAACAGTACCCAAATGGTCATCTAGTCTTTGCTTAAAAAATCAAATGAAGAACCCATTACTTCCCAGAGAAGTCCTTAAAACTTTGGGACAGTTCCAGTTGTGAGGAATGATTTTTCCCCTCTAAAATCAATCATATGGGGTTTTTTGGTAATATTCTTGATGTTGTTTCTCCTCAACTGACTCATGCCACACCCCCCTCTCCATTCCCTGGTTCTCCTAATCAACTGCTAAGAGACTAGGGTACTACATAGCTTTCAGACATCCAAGTCACTGGGAAAATAATGAAAATATCAGCCTTTGCTTGCTGTATGTTTTGCGAAATTATTCAGAAATAATAATAATATTTATATGGCACTTACTATGTGCTATGCACACACTATGTCCTTTACAAATATGATTTTATACTGGCATATTTCTCCTGGAGTAACTTAAAAGGAGAGCATCTTTCTAAGGCCAGGATTGATGTAGCATACAGAGCTTCTTTTTTTACTCCTTACATTGAGAAAATCTCCATACTCTAAGGACATTTTGTCTTCCAGTTCAGCATTAATTACTCAGAGAAAAGGGAATTGAACAACTCCTTAATCTCTTTCCCAGTATTTGTGTCTGTGTGTGTGTTTTTAAAGAATGCCATGAATATACACTGTTCTAAACAACTAATTGTAGAAGGTAAGCTATCTGAGAATGCAGTATACTGAATATTAATTCACCTTGGATCATTCTGACACTTCAAGATTATTTAGTTTGACATGACAGCCAAATGCATCACTTAGTGGAGAATTTTCTCTTATAATAATGTTTGGCATCTAATGTATATTTTATGACTTAGCTGTTCTTTGGTGAAAACACATCTGAAGTAATCATCTTTCTTCAGAGGCTGAATTTCACATAAAGGGAACCTTCATTCTATTATGTAGATCTGCCCTGCTGGTTCCAAATGGAATTAATTTTAAAGAAACCTAGTGATCAAAAGTATTTGTAATCTAAAATATCTATTAGGAGGCCAGGCCACCCATGACAACTTAGAAATCAATGTGGGAGAAGGAGCTAGATGGGAGTCAGGAGGGGCCTAGATTCAAATATCACCTCTACTGCTAGTTATGTGACTATAGGTAACTAACTTAGTCTCTGCTAACCTATATAAAATGGATGTTCAGTTCAACCAACACCTATCATGAATGCAAGTTCATGGGGTGCTAGGAGGCTAAGGGATAGAGTAGATAAAGTGTCAGGCCTGCAGTCAGGAAGACCTGAATTCAAATTTGGCCACGAACACTTACTAGCTGTGTGACCCTGGGCAAGTCACTTAAACCTGTTTGAATCAGTTTCCTCATCTGGAAAATGAGCCTGAGAAGTAAATTGTAAACCACTCTAGTGTCTTTACCAGTGAAACTCCAAATGAAACCAGGAAGAGTAAGACACAGATGAAAACAACAGAACAGTAATAAAAGGGGTATTCGGAGTATTTAGGAAAACCTAGATTCAAATCCAGCTGATAGTGACTGCTCATTCTTAGGAAAATGCCTTCAGTTCTCTGAGCTTAAGCTTCCTTATGTGTAAAATAGGGAAAATAAAGGCATTTCTTCTTGCAACAGATGGAGTTTGGGATGCGGAGAGAGAATGTTGGTTTCAATCACTCCTCTCATACTCACTAGCTGAGTGAGCACAGCAAGTCATCTGACCTTTCTTAATCACAGTCTCCTCATTTGCTCATTTTTAAAAAAGGTACCTTGGACTAAGCAAGCACTAAGGTCTCTTCTATCTTTAGACCTTCCCCCTGATTCTACCTCCTGGGATTATTGTGATGATTGAATAAGATGATGGTTGTAAAAACCACAAAGTGTTTCAGAGATAGCAGGTATTATTATTGTTCTTTCTGGGTTTGGGACTAGATTTAGAAGGTTATTGGTAGAGGGAACATTTAGTGGAAAAACCCTTCAACCAGGTCAGCAAAAACTGTCAAAGTACTGAGAGGTGATGTGGCATAGTGGGTGGAATGTTAGATGGAGTCAGCAAGACTTGAGTCTGGAACTAAATTCAAATTCTACTTCTACCTGTTCACCCTTGCCTCAGTCACTGAATCTCTCTGGGCCTCAATTTCCTCATCTTTAAAATGAGGCTGTTGAGCTTCATGAACTATAAGTCATCTTCCACTGTCAAACCTTTCGTCTTCTGAGAGTGGTTTGAAGCAGTGAGAAATTCAGTGACTTGTCCATTGTCTCAAGGCCAGCATGTGTCAGGGATGGAACACGAACCAGAGCTTCCAGACTCCTTGGACTATGGCCCTAAGCTTTGCTTCCTATTTCCTAGAACTAGGACTCTGACACTCCTCAGTCACCATTTTCAAACCATGTGCGTATCCCTCCCCACCCCCACCACAAACTTTGCTCCTTCTCTTTTTTGTGCATTATCTTCCCTCCTCCAGAAATAAACTCCTTGAAGGCAAGGGATGTTTTCACTTGCTTGGAGTTGTAGTCCCAGTACTTAGCACACAGTAGGTGCTTAATACATGTTTTTATCTATCCAAAGAGGACTCCCTGTACACTTCATCATGCTACTTCTCCTTGTTCTTGTTCTTATTATTATTAATAATAATATTACTAAATCATTACATGTGGGTGAAAGTGATCTGAGACTTCATTTCACCTTTCAAGGGTTTCTGATATTAGCCCTGCTTCCACCACTGACTAACAGAATGAGCTCGGACAATCCACTTGCTTTTTCCAAACTTAGCTATTTTCATCTATAAAATAAGGGGACAGTGCTAAAATAGAACTTCTTATCCTACAGATTTTGAATTTTTAAAAATATTTTAAAACTATTTCAAAATTATTAGAGGTTTTTCTAATTATATATGTATATATATATATATTAGGTCTTTAAACACATTACTCTGAGAATGATTCAACCCTAATTCTAAGACTTAATCCAGGCTGCCAAAGGAGTCCAAGACACACACACACACACACACACACACACACACACACACACACACACACACACACACACACACAATGTTAAGAACTGGATTACATAATTATTGAACTCTCTTTCAATTCTTTGGTTTTATTTTTTTTCCATTTAATAGGTAATGAATTCAAGCCCAGAGAGGTGAAGTAGGTTGCTGAAGGCCACTGAAGTTGGTTACTAATGGAGCTGGAACTAAAATCTGGGTCATCCACACCCAGACCTCTTCCTCTACATCATGATGCTAGTGACACTAACCCCTGCACTTTATTGCTATTTCATATCATAACATCATCTCAGGGTCTGTTTTTTGGGTACAGTTTGACACAATTGACAAAGCTAATATGGGACTTGGATTTCCTGAGAGAAGTTAACCTCCCAATTTAATTCATGGGGTCTAGGTCAATTGATTCATGCAGAATCACAAATGAAGAGGATTTAAAAGAGAGGAGAAAGGGGAATTAGCTTGTGTTTAAATTGATCAGCACTGCTCAGTCTGGATTTGTCTAAAAAGCTTGTCTTTATAGCCTTAGAATCAAGCTCACAGCCCAGAATGTAACAGGCACTTAAAATTCATATAACAATAAGTGATGGATTGATTTTATATATTTTGTCTGGACCTGTATACATACACATTACTTCCCTGGCTAGACTACAAGATCATCGGGGACAGGAATTATTTTATTTTTGTCTCTGCCTCTCTAGAACCAAGCACATTGATAATAATAATAAAAATAATAGCCTACATTTATTGGTAGGATTTTATGGTTTGCAAAGGGCTTTATCAGTATTATCTTGTTTTACCCTCACAACAACCCTGGGGAGTAGGTGCTTTTTTTTCTTATTTTGAAGATGAAGAAACTGAGGGAAACAGACGTGAAGTAATTCACCCAGCATCACATAGCTAGCATCTGAGAATGGATTTGAACTCAAGTCTTCCTGAGTCTTACTTCCAAACTCTCGACTGTGTCAACTAGCCGCACATCAAATACTGATTAATTTTGTCAATTTTGCCTATACCCACACATGCACACATTGTCTTTCCTGGTTAGACTGTAAGTACTCTGAGGGCAAGCACTGTTTCAGATAGATAGAGATATAGATAGATCTATATATGCATATATGTTTGTTTATATGTATATTTGTGTATTATATGTGCATGTGTGCATGTATACGTGTATACATGCATGTTAAATATATGTGTGCATATATATATTATATATCTTTCTGTCTTTTAATCTCTAGCTCCTAATAAAAAGCCTGATACATAGTCAGGGTTTAATAAATACTTGATTGGTTAATTAATACAGTGAATCAACAGGGCTATGATCAATCCCCTGAAATTTAGAAAGTTCTTAAAACATTTCTACTCCATCAGTCAGTGCACAAACAATAAGTCTGATAAGCAGATGTTGATAATTGTGAGTTGAGATGGAAAGCTTCCAGATATTGCCTCTTCCCCATCCTGGGAGCATCTCTCCTACCTCCTCCGGATCTATACCATGCCACATATACACACACATCTGGCAGAAATCTCTATAGAAGCAGCCTTTGGCTGTCCCTAGAAACTAAATTTATCCTAAAACCTTTATTGTAGGGCATGTTTCATGCTGCTTATCCCAGGAGCCAAATTTTCTAGTTACTGCTTTAGCCCTGACCACATCATATAGCCTTTGATTATGAAACAGGGTTTACTCTATGCTGGTACATAGGTGGTGGTGAGTTGTAAGAAATTTTGACCTCTAGGATCATCCAGTTTCAAAAGCCAACAGGTGTTTTATTTTTTCCCTTTCCTTCTTTCTTTAGCTTCTTTCTTACCTTCCTCTTTCCCTCTGCCTCCCCACAGTCTCTTTCCCTATCCTTTTCCCCTCTACTCTCTTAATCTCATTTCCCTTTTTTCTCTCTCATTCCTTTCTTGTTTCTCTCTCCTTTCTGTCTCTGTTAATTTTTATCTCCTTTTTATCTCTGAGTCTAACCATTCAATCCTTCTCTCACTCAGCTCTTTTTGTCTCTCCTCTCTATCCCACCTTTCTCTTCCTCATTTTTATTACCTCCTTCCCATTTCCTCCATCTTAGCTCTTGCCTTCTCTTCTTTCTCTGCCTCTGCATTTTCCTCTACATACACATATGCACGGAGATTATTTCCCAGTGTGTTATTATATGAAACTAGGGAAGGCAGTTTTGACTTCAGAACTTGGAGAGATGATTATTAATAACCAATGTTTTGAAGAAATTCAGAGCTCCCCCCTTCTTCCAAATTCCTGATACTAAAAGTTCAGTCTCTTAAAGGACATTATTGATAACGAAATTGAATTAACTCTCCTAGATCTTGACCAAATTCTACCCAACCACACGAAGAATTTAATCTAAGGTGTGACAACCCATTGTGTTTAGCTCAAGCTTTTTTTTCTAGAAAGCCCAAGGCTGCCCTGGTCTGAGTATAGAGATATTTTCAAAATGATGTTGCTATATTCAACATATTTGAACCTAGTCTTCTGAAGGGTATATCAACTGTGAGTCTGACACCATGATTGACTTTGTCTAAGAGACATGGCCAAATGACCATTCATTAATAATCAGCTGGTCTTATTAATAAAATTATTAAATTACCCAGAAACTACATCCCTCAAAGCCTTTTGAATCATCACAGAACATTCTAGTATTAAAACCCACAGCACACATCACACCACATTTGGAGCTCTGGTGAGCCTTTATTAGTTATAACTCTGGAAGAATATGCTCATTAATAGCAGGATTTCCTGTTGAAACTCTGGGTATCTCCACACAGCAGGGACACCTGGGAGACATCTTGGCCTTGACAAAGTGAAACTTTGCCCCCCCCCCCCAGGTACTTGTCCAGCCCGAGCTCCCCTTGAGGTGTGTACTGGGCATTTGTTTTCCAAGGGGTAATGAATAATACAAGGAGAGATTTCTAGCTTGCTTGGCAATGGATGAGAGAGCCCAGGCAGCCACCAGAGTATGTGCAGTCTACATAATCCATGCCTACAGCCTGTTGCTGAGGAGAAACTGGTTTTTAAGTCCTGATGCCCCTCATTTATCTCAGAAATTGAAACTTTTCCTCAGCCCTCCTCAACAAATGCTGCCTGAACAGAGCATCATTTTTCAAGGTGCTGTGTAAAAGGGGCCACCCTTGTGTTGGAGACTGGCACTGATCTTACTTCGAGGTTCACTTAACTCATTTACACTAAATACATTTCAATTGGGGGAAGAAAGGATGAGGAAGAGTAAGGGAGGATGTCAGAGGAAGGCTAACAGAATTATTGAGGGATAATAATCCACTCTTCACTTCATGTAGTTAAGGAGTAATTATTCATGCTAATTTCCAAATTAACCTCAGCTGCTACTAGTTCTAATTATTAATTATACCTGATATTTCTGCAGGACTTGAAAATTTTCAGATCACTTTACATTTGGGACCTCATTTTGAACCTTGCAATAAAACTGCACGGTACTTACTAATAGAACTATGATCCCCACTTTAAATATGAGGAAACACATAGCAATCTAGTGTGTTGCCTAGGGTTACATATGTAATAAGTGTTGGAAACAGAATTTGAACCTAGATATCCTGGACATCAAGCTCTAACCACTAAACCATACTGGTTCTAGTTATAAATGGCATTCTTATTCTATGGGAATAAAACTACTTTGATAGAAGGCAGGGTGACATAAGTTAAAAAGCAATCAACCAATGAGTATTTATGAATCCATGATCTTGGAACGGGAGAGAAAAGAATACTACATTTGGATTCAGTCATTTTTGTCATTGTTGTTTGTCATTCATTCTCAAAGAGGACCAATGCCATCACAGGGGCATCTTTATTGCTGTTGTTTGTCCGTCATTGTCAAAGAAAACCAATGACATCATGAGGATTAAGTCTTAACCTGCATGTGAATTGGATTTAACTGAGGCAAAGCTATACGAAGTCAGCAACTTCATCACCCTCTCAGAGTCCACAGAGTCTGATGGCAACACAAAAGTCAAGGCAAGAAGCAGATGGCCCAGGATGTAGTGGGTGACCTTGGCCTTTTGAAATTAAGGTCTTTACCAGCTCTCAGTTTGTTTAAGGCAACTCTCAACCAATGACATCAGGTAAGAAAAGAATACTGGATTTGAACTCAATCAGCCAATAAACATTTATGAAGCTCCTCTCATGTTGAGGCAAAAAACAGTCTCTACTGTCAAGGAGCTTCCAATCTAATTAGGGAGACAAGAGGCAAACAACTGTATACAAACAAGCTAAATTCGGGATAAATGGGAAATAATAAACAAAAGGAAGGCATTAGAATTATTAGAAGTCAGGAATGACTTCTGTAGATGGTGGGATTTTAATTGGGCCTTAAAGGAAGCCAGGGAAGTCCATAGCTCAACTTGAGGAGGGAGAATGGTCCATTCATGGGAGACAGCTAGAGAAAATACCCAGAGCTGATAGATGGAATAGCTTTTTCTTGTTCACAGAACAACCAGGAGGCCAGTGTCACTGAATCAAAGAGTATCAAAGTGGTGGGGAGTAAGACATAAGCAGTCTGGAAAGACAGGAAAGTTCTAGGTTATGAGGGGCTTTGAAAATCAGAGAAAGAATTGTGAACTTGATTGTGCAGATTATAGGGATTCACTTGAGTTTATTGAGTAAGGGGATGACATAGTAAGACCAATGCTTTAGGACAATCACTTTGGTGGCTGAATGGAGGACGGGTTGGAAGGGGGAGAAATTTGACTCAGGCCAACTCCCAGACATTCATTTCATACAGCAGCTATTGCAGCGATCAAGGTGAGATGATGAGAACCTGCACTAGGTGGTGACAGGGTCAGAGGAGAGGAGGGGATATATTTAAGCAAGGGTGAAAGTTGGAAGACCTGCGTTTGAAAATCTGCTGTGATGTATTATCTATGTGACCTTGGACTTCATGGGCCTCCTCTTCTGCATCCATAGAAAGTGTTAGAGTCCATGAATTTGAAGGGGCCTTCCAGCTCCAAAGCTATGATCCTTGTGGGTAATCCTAACTCCAAATGGAGAAAATCAGCTTTATAATTGTGTTTGCACACTTTAATCATTGGCTTTTAAGGGATGATATTTTTAAGGGGTTGTGCATTTTTGTGCTCTGTGTATGTGGTTGTGCATACATATGTTTGTACACAACTTCATAGTCTCATCCCTAAGTGGTACCACCTAATTTCACTGAGCAGTGGTTAGGGGACTTTCATTTCATACACTTCTGTTCACTGGGGCTTTTACCAGTCACTTACTGTGTGTGTGACAGGTGTTGCAAAGTTTGTTTGGGACACAAGCAGAGCTTCTGATTACTACCCCACCTCACCTGCATCATAAAGAGCTCAATACTCATTCAAAGGATCAGTTCCAGTTTCCCTTCCTATAGGAACCTTTCCTTGCCCCACTGGTTGACAGTATTCTTTCCCTTCTCAAATTATTCTTGTTGTTGTTGAGTATTTCAGTCATGTCTAATTCTCCATGACCCCATTGAGAGTTTTCTTTGCCAAGAAAAAAAATAATTTGCTGGTTCCTTCTCCAGCTCATTTTACAGATGAGATAACAGAGGCAAACAGGGTTGAGTTGCCCAGGGTAACACAGCTAGTAAGTATCTGAGGTCATATTTGACCTCAGATGACTTCAGACCCAGCACTCTAACCACCTCACCACATAGCTGTCACCCTCAAATCATAGCAAGTATTACTAGCAGTAGCAGCAGCAGTAGTAGCAGCAGCAGCAGCAGCAGCAGCAGCAGTAGTAGTAGTAGTAGTAGCAGCAGCAGCAGCAGCAGTAGCAGTAATAGTAGTAGCAGTAGCAGTAGCAGTAGTAGTAGTAGTAGTAGTAGTAGTAGTAGTAGTAGTAGTAGTAGTAGTAGCAGTAGTAACAGTAACTTTGATGGTAATAATAATGATAGCTAACATGTATATGTCACCTTAAGGTTGGCAAAGAGTTTTACAGATATAATCTCATTTGATCCTCACAAAAAACCCCGGGTAGTTGGCACTAATAACTCATTTTACAGATGAAGAAACTGAAGCAGACATAGGTTAAGTGACTTGACTAGGGTCGCACAGCTAGTTAGTATGTAAGGCTGGATTTCCAGGTCTGATGCTTTCTCCATTATGCCACCTGGCTGCCTACCTGAATACTTATTGCAATCCTAGTATAAAATTTATGTTACCTGAGGACAAGAACTTTTTTCATTTTTAGCTTTTTTATCCCCAGTGCTCAACACAGTGCCTTAGACATTATGTTGGGAAGTTTAGACCTGTGATTTTATCCATGTGGGGAAATCCCACTGTGGCAACTCCCTTCACCAATGAAAACCCCTTCTTCAACTATAACTTAGAAGCTTAGAAAGTTGCCTAGGGCTCCGCAAGGAGAGTTACCCAGTTGGTGCATGCCAAATGCAGAAGTCAAACCCAGATCTTCTCAATTACAAGGCCATCCCTTCCCCCAAGACACCACCCTATACCATACAATCAAGGCACAGTTCAAGAAGGCTTTTCTAGGTGAAGCCTTTCCCAATGATCTCCCCTGCCACACAATCAGCCAGTCATGCTCCCCAACCCAAGCTCATATGTCATAGTTCTTTTGAGTGGCCATTATGGGGCAGGGGTGAGAGAACTCATATAAGAACCTCCCAATTCTAGCCTTGCATCTGACACCTACTGGTGGTGCCACCCTGGACAAGTTCCTTCAACTATCAGAGTTCTGGACAACTTAGAAAAGGTAGGTAGAAGGAACTTCCTCATCTCAGAGGTCCCTAAAGCAACAAAATCCCAGGTCTAGTCTCTAATTTATATTTATTCATATTTATTGTGTACACAATAATAAATAAGCATTTATTCTCCTTCATTAGTTTCTTGTCCCTTTGAAATAGTATTTATTATTTGCATTTTATTCCCAATACCTACCACCACAGTACCTAGTATATAATAGGTGCTTAATAAATCCTCAGACAGCCAGGTGATGAAGTATATAATAGAGCAGGACCTGAAGTCAGAAAGACACATCTTTGTGATGAGGTCAGATCCAACCTCAGACATTTATGAACTGTGTGACCCTGATCAAGTCACTTCACCTGGTTTGCCTTAGTTTCCTCATCTGTAAAATAAACTGGAGGAGGAAATGGCAAACAACTCCAGTATCTCTGCCAAGAAAATCCAAAATGGAGTTATGGGGATTCAGGGAGTCGGACATGACTGAAATGGTTCAACAACAACAACAATAAATACTCATTGCTTGCTTGATGGATTGAATATAGGCACTTGAGTGTTTGATTATGCTTATACAAGGTTATCTGGATTTCCACTTGACTACCTTTATGTCACTTCAGGGCTGCCCCATAACTTGCACAGATACAGAAGTCTGAGAGTGGGTAGCGATGTCAGCCATAGACATTTTGTGGAAGGATTAGAGCCATTTTTAAAATCTGAAACCCATTTCCCACAATGCCATTTAGATAAACATCTAAGGAAAGATTTTGTTTTGCCAAAACGCTTTCATTAGTAGCCATATATGCATGTCACCTAGCCTAACTATGACCAGTCCTCATTTACTATTGATAATTGATTCTGTTGAAAACATGTAGTAAGAAGAATAGTGCTGTGTCTTACAATGAAATAATGCTAGCATTGGATCCCATTGCCAATCTCAGCTCTTCCACTTACTTTCTGTGTGGTCTTGGCCAAAATCACTCCTCCTTCCTGGCTTTAGAATCCTCATCTGTAAGATGAAAAGATGGAAATACACAGTCTCTGGTCTCTTCCAGTCCTGAATCTATTATGCTAATTAGGTGTTATTCTGTCTTTGCAGTGTTTCCTAGATATTCAATAGCTTAGCACTCAGGATGCCCATAACTTCAGACCTCTAGGGCAACCTTCAGTCTTCTCTAACTGGAGGGTGGAAGGGTGAGGAGAGATGGAGAAAGGAGAGTAACCAGTTTTGCTCCAAGAATCAAAAATGTCCAAGATAATTCAGCACTCTGGAGACAGCCAGGGACCCTAAACCTTTGGGAATAGCAATGTTTCCAATCTTATGCCTTCAGACATCATCCTTGGAACTAACCCTTGTAGAAATGCAGCCTGATAAATGTTCCTGCAGGCCCAGTCACTTCAGTACAATTACTGAGGACCAAGAAAGAATGTTTTTGTCACCAGTGTTCTTGTAGTTGTCAAATGGTTCGACATCAGAAAGTGTTACCATTTTATTTTTGCAAATGACATAGAAGAAAAGGCAATTTCTTCTGTTTTATCATTTTGTCTTAAGGACCATGGAGCTCATCCATCTGACTTGACACTGAAACCTTCCATATCCATTGTCTCCTCCATTAGAATGGAAGCCCCTTGAGAGCAGGGACCCCATTCAACCACCAAAGTGGTTTTCCTAAGGGCCGGTCAAACCATGTCACATACCCCCTACCCCACCTACCTACTCAGTAAACTCCAATGGCTCTCTATCATTTCCCAAATTAAATGTAAAATCTTCTATTTGGTATCTAAAGTCCTTCAAGATCTACACCCTTCTTTTGCATTCTTTTTATACTTTATAGACACTCACACACATACATATACATGCTCGCACATATATTCACACAAAAAAACACACCTACTCTTCCATCCACTATTCCTTGAACAAGACATTCCAACTGTTTGGTGTTAAAAGTTATTCATAACCTAACCCCTCTTTTGCCTTTCTAGTCTTCTTATACTTTACATCCTCCTATATAACCTCTGATCCTGTGACACTGGGGTCCTGGTTATTCCTCCAATAAGAAACTCAATCTCTCAGCTCTAGGTATTATCTTTGGCTGCCCCCCTTGTCTGGAATGCTCTCAGTCATCCACTCCACCCATTGACTTCTCATGTGGTCTTCAAGCCCCAGCAAAAATCTCACCTTTAACATACCTTCAAGGTCATCTTCAAGGCCCTTATTTCTAGAACCTTCTCTCTCTTGATTCTCTCCAATATATACCATTTATAGGTTATTTGTACATAGTTGTTTACACATGGTCTCCATTAGATTATAAATTCCTCCAGTGCTGGGACTATCTTTTATCTTTATGCCTACAGTGCTTAGCACAGTGTCTCATATATAGTAGGACATAATAAATGTATATTGAAAGAGTGAGAGTTGAACTTAGTGCCTTGCAGATAGTGAGATCTTAATAAATGCTTTATTCATTCATTCACTCATGCCTAGTAACAATAATGAGTCTAAAAAGGAAGGCACTGAGATGTGGTCAGCTATAGCTACAGAACTGGCCTTTGGGTCAGAAATACTAGGTTCAAATCTGGATCCTTTAACCTTCCACTCTCCTACCCACCCACCACCTACCCCCAACAGTCTAAGGCTATAAGTTTCTTTTTTTTAATTTATATATTTATTTCCTTTTTCATTTGTTCATTTATTTATTCATTTATTTTTATTCATTCATTTATTCATTTATTTGTTTGTTTGTTTATATGTTTGTTTTTAGTTTACAACATTCAGTTCCACAAACTTTTGAGTTCCAAATTTTCTCCCCCTTCCTCTTCTCTCCCCTTCCCTCCTGCCATGGAAGCATGAAATTTGATATAAGTTCTACAAATACCTTCACACTAAACATTAGTCAAGTTGTAAAGAATGATTATAACCAATCAAATTAACAATAAGAAAGAAGAAACAAAACAAAAAAGAGAGAACAAGTAGTTTGTTTCAATCTGCATTCAGACTGTAATTTTTTCTCTGGATGGGGATAGTCCTTTCCATCATAAGTCTTTTGGAGCTGTCTTACAATAAGACTATACATTTCTGAAAAAACTTATAACTTTAAGAAATTTATAACCACATGTTTATAAGTGTGGACAATTCCCACACCTGGACTTTCCTCTACTGAAGAAATGCCACATCTTACCATCCTTCCCACCAAAGAAAATAAAAGGAACCCCAAACTAAAATCCTCTGTTTGACTTATAGACTTGCATTCTGGCTTCAACTACCTTTCTGGCCCTATCATGAAACATTTGCCTTTATACATACTGCATTTCACTACAAAATCATTCTTTGTTCTATTTCCCTGTTAGGGCATTCTGTCTCCTGCCCACCTCCCCCATGCCAAGAATGTTCTCCCTCCCAGAATCCCTAACTTTCCTCTGAGCTCATCTCAAATACCCCCTCTTCCAGAAGGCTTGTCTTGATCTCCAAATTACCAGTGTCCTTTTCCCAGAAATTGCATTCTATAGTATTCCTTCTGGGGTGGCTCGCTAGCTTGTCCTCACAGGCCAGATTCTCCCAAAGTGAAACTCCCTCAAGGTACGAGATGCAATATGGATCCGCCCTCCTAAAACTGAAGCTCATTTTAATAGACAGAGGATAGACATAATTAACTCAAAATAAAGACATTTACTCTGATAGAATAGTAAAAATAGTAACAAGATGGGACACATTTTCCCCATCCTACACATAGCACTGATAGAACCATGTTACACCCTGAGAGGACATACTAGTAGAGACGTACAGGTGTGGCTTGGGTGACTCCTACCTCAGTACTACTTGTCCCCAGTGTTCTTTCCCTTTTGATAGTGTCCTCACACTTCCTGCCTTCCCCTCCTCCCACACCCAGCCACCACACCCCAAATGTGTTCTTTCTTTGATCCAGTCCCTTACATCTTTCTAGGAGCTGCCTTGTATTATGCTTGTATCTCCACCTAAAAGTTGGGATATCTCTCACCCCAATGAAGCAGTTTCCCAGGATTTTCCTTCTCATAGGACCTTGTGTCATTTGATCAGCATTTCTAGCATCTGCCTACCCGAAAGAATGAATCTGTCTTTAAAGCTCATTTCAGGAGACCTTCCCTTCCTAAATTGCAGGAATTCTAGTCACAGTTCTGATCTTTGTCCATTGAAATCTATTTCTCAGGGGAGGAGGTAGTTTCCTGAAAATCCCCTGACATTTCATGATGTTAGGGTGGGACCTAGATATCATATTTCATCAGAAACATGTAGCCAAATAAAACATCTAAATTAGAAATTCTGGCTAGAATTAGAGGTACAGTGCTGACTAAAGGGGTGGGGAGAGTAAGAAGTCCCAGATGAGCCTTAATGTCTTGGTTAATTACTTTTCTTCCTTTCTATAAGAAGTCTTGAGAGCTGAATGCTTTAATAAGGGATAGAGTTATTTCAACCTTTTACTTAATTGCTTCAATTTTCTTTTGACTTCTCTTAAAGTAATGACTTGCCCATGGGATCAGCTTTGGAAATAGGAGAAACATTTCAAAGGAAATTTATACTGGGCCTGAGAACACAAAAAGGAAAGAGCTTCACTTTAAGGATAGTCTATGATGACTAGCATGCCTAGGACAGACCCACCAAGCCTCACAGCTCTTGGATTGTTGTTTAGTTGTTTTCCGCCATTTCTGACTCTTCCTGACCACATTTGGGGTTTTCTTGGCAAAGATTATGGTGTAATTTACCATTTCCTTCTCTAGCTCATTTTGCAGATGAGGAAACTGAAGCAAAGAGGGTGAAGTGACTTGCCCAGGGTCACACAGCTAGTAAGTATCTGAGGGCTAGATTTGGATCCCACAAGATGAGTCTTCCTGACTCCAGGACTAGCATTCACTCCATTGTGCCACCTAGCAGTCCCATCATGTAACTCAAAATCCAACTGTCTTCCTACTACATGTTACTGTCCCACATCTACATCTGTTGTGAAACCCTGGCTGTACTTCAAGAGTGGAATGGTTATGAAATTCATTTATGATAGCCAATCCATTACTGTAAAGGTTAATGTAATTCTTTGGTCTGCATTTATACTGTCATTCCCATTTTACAGATTGGGGACGGGAACAAAAGCAGTTAAGTGACCTTCCTAGTGGTGATAGAATGAGGACAAATACCCAGAGTTCTCTCCTTAAAGACTAGCTCCTTTCTCTAAATTATACTGTCTCTCACATTGTGGGGGTAACTTTACTACCAAACCAGGGAGAGAGCAGGTTTGCAAATCACCAGACTTTTCTAGTTTCAACTCTCTTCTCATGATGGCCCCCACCCATCTCACACAGCTATATCCACATGATGAGTTTGCGATATTCCATGCTGGGGGACTGACAGGGGGAAATCTGGAATGAGCAGATGTGCCATGATTGTCCCTGATTTGCAATCTAATGGAAAACTCAACAGACATGGAAGCAGAAAATCAAGTTTCAGATCCCAGGTCTCACTATGAAATAATGTCAGTCAAGTCCCCTAACTTTTCTGGGCATCTATTTCCCCTCCATAGAAGGAGGACAGAGGACTAAAGGAGCTCCAGGTGCTTTGTAACTCTCCATCTGACAATCTTGCTGATATTAGGACTCTGCTACTTGCTACCTGGGTGATGTTGAAAAAGTCACATAAAACCAATCTGTGCCTAAACTTCTTACACTGTAAAATTCAGGGGCTGAAATAGAGTTCTAACTTCCCTCATAGGTTTCTTTGATCCTGTATCTCACCTACAACTTTGCCTACCCTTTCACCTGGAAAATATACATGCCACATATATACACACACATATGGGTGCAGACACACACAAATGCAGACATACACATCCATGAAGACACATGCACCCAAGTAGACACACGTGCAGACACACACTCAGACACACAACACTAGAAGACACAGACAGACAATCCATAGCCTTTCCCCTGGTGTATTCTTCCCATTGATCAATAATCATCATGCGACACTGATCATCCAATCAAGCTGTTTTGTTGTTTTAGTTTGTTTCCATTTTGATGGGGAAATGCAGAATTTGAAATGCTTTCATGATGGAAGGATTGGATCACAGGACTTAGAATTGGAACACAATCTGGGGTCAGATAAATTTATCTAGCTTACAAATCTCTGTACAATGTGGCCTCTTCCTACTTCCCCATTCTTCTTATAAATGCCCTCCACTCCAGAGTCCAGTTAGACTTGTCTTTGGGCTGTTCTAGGAGAGAGACAGAGACATAGAGGGAGACACAGAGAGGGGGGGGAGAATATATACAGATAATAAATTGATAAATAGGATATACTGACAATAGATAGATAGATGATAGATAGATAATATGAATCAAGACAGACAGAACATTTATTAAGAGCTTAGTATGCTTATTTCAACTGTGTTTTTTTTCTCCAAGCACAGTGTCTTAAGCATTGAGGGTTCAAATACAAATAACACACACACACACACACACACACACACACACACACACACACACACACACTCACACTCACAGAGCTACATTTCCCATCACCATACCATTGCCCTAGCTGTTCCCCATGACCAGAATGTTCTCCTTTTTCATTTCCTCCCCTTGGAATCCTAGTTTCCTTCAATACTCAGCTAATACACCTCCTACATAAAGTCTTTCCTTATCCTTCCCTCCAACCAGCTGCCAGTGCCCATCCTCCCGAGTCTAGTTTGCATTCCTTCATTTTGTGCATATTATGAATATACCTATGTGTATCAATGTTGTCTCCTCCATTTGAATAAAATCTTCAGGGAATCTTTCCTTCTTTTCTTCATGTCCTCGGAGCTCAGTGTAGCATCTGGCACACTGTAACTGTTGATTGGGTGGTTGTTAAGCACTCTAGGGGGGATGAAAGGGCACTGGACTTGAAGTCGGAGGATGTGTGTTTGAATGTGACCCCTGTCACTTACTACCCCTGTGAGCAGAGCAAGTTACACACTCTATTGAGCCCTATTTCTTGATCTATCACATCGGAGGGGGGAGGTTAAACTAGAAGATCTAAGAGCAGTACATCCCGTGATCTGAATAGGGAATGACATCCTACTTGTATATGGAGTTTCATGGTTTGTGATGGCTTTACCTGCATCATATCCTTTGTCCATCACAGCAACCTCATCATTATAGGATTATAGGAGGAAAGAACCTTAGAGCTAATAATGACCTTGGGTAACACCTAGACCAAATTCAACATTCTTCACTTGAGGAAATAGAATTTGGAGCAATAGTCGGCATTAGTATTTGTCGGTCATTTCTGACTCTCCATGACCCCATTGGGGGTTTTCTTAGCAAAAATACTGGAGTGCTTTGCCATTTCCTTCTCCAACTCCTTTTATAGGAGACTGAGGCAAACAATGAAGTGACTTGACCACAGTCATACAGCTAGTGAGTGTCTGAGGCCAAATTTTACCTCAGGAAGATGTAGCTTCCTTACTCCAGATCCAGTGCTCTATCCACTGCCCCCAACAAGGAATGAGGGTACATCAGCTCAAATCCTGATTCAGGTACTTCTTTTGCTGCTTCTATTTGAGAAAGTCAGCCTTCTTTCTGGCCTTTAGCATCCTTATCTATAAAAAAGAATGATTTCTGTCTTTCTAGGGTCTTCCTTCATTTCATACACCTCAAAAATTTACTGTTTCACATTTTGTATTTCCTTGTCTATATTATTTTTCCCAATAGCATGTAAACTCATTAAGAATAGAAACTAATTGTATTTTTTCTCTCTGTTTCCTCAAGACAAAGCTTGGCATATAATACAGTCTTAATACATAAGTAATGGATGAATAGTTGAATAAATGAATGGTTGAATGAGTGAGTTGGGAGGCAAAATAACCTGAATTTGAATCCTAATTCTGCCCCCTCACCTCTCTTCCCCCCTCAGTTTCTGCATCTATAAAAACTGAAGGTTTAGACTAGACAACCTCTGAAATAACCTGCAGCTCTATGTACTGGCTTCTTCTGTGGATAAATATGAAGCAATGGATAATGCCCAAGGTAACTTTTAACTAGAAATCTTCCAGTCACAAAGTGATTTCCCTAAATTTAGATGACAAGTTCTTGTTGCAACCATGATTAGAGGATAGTTCTCCTGATTTCCCCTCCAAAGTTCTACTCATTTTAAAATAGTTCTATGGTTTTACCTACACAGAAATATCCCCCCCACCCCTGCCACTGATGCTGATTTTTACCTGTTCAGCAACTTCTGGTCTTAGGAAGTTGCTGTTAGAACATACTTGAAAATGATAGCACACACCTTGATACCTACAATATCTCGTTTGGTCCCTTGATCAGCCCTGGGAGGAAGTCCAGTAAAATATTATTGTCCCATTTTACAGATAAAGAGACTAAGGCTCAAATGATTTACCCAATGGCATCCAGCTAGTTCATATTTCTACTGGATTTTAGTCCAAGTTCTATTGAAACCAAATTCACGTTTCCTTCCATTGGCCTCATGCTATGAATTACTTAGAAATTCTGACCAGGATTTTTTATTCTGGTACCTAAAGTGAATCAGAGAAAATCCTACCTGAGCTACTTTTGAAGCAGATGTTTTCAGTAGGTTAACATTATTTTTATCACATTCTGCTCTTGATTTCTTCTCCCTCCAGCTTTCTTTCTCTTTTGTCTTGCTGCTCAGCTTGACTGAGACTGCAGGTGATAGAGGCATTGAGCACCAGGATTTCCTGAATAACCCAAATTGGTTCTGCTCTTTTTTCATTTGCACTCGCTGTTTGGGGTTATTAAATAAGCAGTTATTGGAAAGTCATATGGATCATTTGTGCAACTCCTCCAAGCAAAATAATTACTGCTCATTAAACCTTAGAATAGAATTATGAATTAGTGTAGCAAGCAATGGGCAAACCAAAGCAGAGGGAGCATTGCCCTCACTGGCTGGGAGCATGGCTCCCATAGAGGCAGGGCTGCACAATGGAAAGAACCCTTGGATCAGAGGGTGAGGCACCATATCACAAAATCTCAAAATTAGAAGAGGCTCAGTGGCCGCCCCCTCCATTCTATGCTGATTACTGCAAACTCAAAAGTTAGAAAGATAGACAAATATCATAGTATTTAATTCTGCCAACATCCCTAGCAGGCAAGAGATATTGTGATTCCCATTTTTACAGTTAAGGAAATCAAGGCAAACAAGGATTACATGACATGTACAAGTGATATTATGATTCTAATTTTTACAGTTGAGGAAATCAAGGCAAATAAGGATTAAGCAACTTGCCCAAGTCACGCAACTATTAAGTGTTTGAAGGAGGATTTGAACTCAGGTCTTCTTGTGAGGCCTGACACCCTAACCATTGTACCACCTAGCAGCCCAGTGATCATCCAACCTTTACTAAAAGACCATCACTGAGGGAGACTCTATCAACTCTATAAACAGAACATTCCAATTTGGGATAACCATAATCATTGGGATTTGTCCCTTAAGTAGAAATGAAATTGGTCTCTGCACAACTTCCACATATTCCTTCCTGTTCTACCCTCTGGGGTTGAGAAGAACAAGTTTCATACCTGTTCTTGTTTCAGACACTTACTAGCTGTGTGACCCTTTATGAAATGACATGGCTGAACTTCACCTTCAAGGTGCCTTCCAACTCAAAATCTCTGATGGTCTGCTACCACCTCAAGATAATTAGCACAAATGCTATAAGCTTTGTTTTCTAGGGTTGAATATCCATATATTCTTCGATAGATCTTTATAGGGTATGACCTCGAAGTTCTTCCATTCTCCTCCAGGCCTGAAATGAACACAGTGACCCAGATAATATGGACAGGACAGAGAACAACAGGACTTCCATAGCCTGCCTAGGCCTCTCTCAATGGAGGACAGATTCTACTGGGCTGAACCCTGCTGTTGTGATGTGTCCTCCAGACTCTCCAGGCCTGGCCTCTTCCCCATAGCTTCAGCATCCTTTCTGTGGGGTGTCCTCCTATAGAGCTATGGACAGCTAGGTAGCACAGTGGATAGATTGCTGGGCCTGAAATCAGGAAGACCCAAGTTCAAACCTGGCCTCAGACCCTTCCTAGCTGTATGACCCTGGGCAAGTCATTTAGCCCTACTTGCCTCAGTTCTTCATCTACAAAATGAGCTGGAGAAGAAAATGTCAAACCATTCCAGTATCTTTGCCAATAAAACCCCAAATGGGGTCATGGAGAGTTGTACACAGCTGAAAACTGACTGTGCAACAAGTCCAGTTTGAAGGTGAATTCCCTAAAGCCAGAAACTGTCTCCTTTCTATGTATATCCTCAGTGCTTGGCCCATTGCTTAGCCCCTAGCATGGTCTTACCAGATGACTGTTTTGCATTCATTCTTACTACAATATTTATACATCTTGCTGGGATTTTCCCAAACAGTTGACTTCCCACTACTAAAAGCTGCTTCTTTCTGGAGATAATCCAATCCAGCTGGGTATTCTGATCCTTATCCTTCTTGTAGAGGTTCAAATACATTTCCTGCTTTTCTCTAAGGGAGAAAAACGATGACAAATTGGTTGATTAAACTCCCCCAACATTTGCTGTTGTGGTTCAGTTGTTTCAGTTGTGTCTGACTCTTCCTGACCCCATTTTGGGTTTTCTTCACAAAGATAATAGAGTGATTTGCCATTTCTTTCTCTAGTTCATTTTAAAGATAAGGAAACTGAGGCAAACAGGGTGAAGTGACTTATCTAGGGTCACATAGCTAGTAAGTGTCTGAGACGGGATTTGAACTCAGGAAAATAAATCTTCCTGACTAGACCTGGCACTTTATCCACTGTGCCACCAAATACATTCTTTTAATTTGCAAAATTAATACTAAATATTTCAATTAACACCCTAGTTCAGTCAATCAACCAAGGGATGTTTATTAAGGACCTACTAAGAACTGAGGGCTAGGTTAAGCACTTGGGACAAAAGAAAGGTAAAAGATAATCCCAGATCTCAAAAAGTTCACACTCTAGTGTGAGAGACAGCAAGCAAAATCTGAGATCCAAATCCAAAATCTATATAAATGATAAATGCAAAATAATCAACAGGGAGAAGGGATTAGAATTAAAAGGGACAGCACTACTAAGTCTATTTCCAAAGATGATTGGGGAAAGGAAAAGAACCTATATGTTCTAAAATGTTTATAGCAGTTCCCTTTGTGTTGGCAAAGAACTGGATATTGCTGGGATGCCCATCAATTGGGGAATGGCTGAACAAGTCATGGTATATGATTGTGATGGAATACTACTGTGCTAGAAGAGATGATTAGCTCAATGATCTTAGAAAAACATGGATAGACTTTCATTAAATAATGAAGAGTTAAATGAGCAGAACCAAGACAATGTTGTATTCAGCAGCAGTGATATTCTTTTAAGAACAACTTTGAGTGAGTGAGTCATTCTATTATAAATCACCAAATTAACTACAAAGAGCATATGAAGAAAGATGCTATCTGCCTCAGAAGCAGAAACATAAATAGAAATATGTAAAGAATGGTTTTAGAGAGATAGATAGATAGATAGATAGATGGATAGATGGATAGATGATTGATAGATGATAGATAGATATGTAAATATAGATATATACATATTTATGTCTAATGATCACCATCTCTAGGATGGAAGGGAGAAAAATGGAAAAACACATAACTTGATTATATATTAAAAAGTAATAGTTGTACATAATAGATTTATGGTTTCATGTACAATCAACATTTTATACACTGTTATGGAAATGCTTGTTTTATTCCATAAATTAAAAATTAAATGAAAATTTTCTTAAAAGAAGGCTTGGTACTAGAAGGAAGAGGAATAGGTAGAAAGTCAATGGATTGTGAACAGATAAAAAATTTCAGAATTCACATACATGGAGACGGTGCATTTATGGGTGATGGCAAGACAGAGGGTATGGCTTGTGTGTGACTGAGGAGGCATGGAGGAGGAGTAAACTTGTTGAGGAACTGCTTGTTTAAAGGAGAGTCAATATGTGTCTTGAAGTCTCTTAGTATCATGTAAGTAATTAGTGTCACAAGGCAAAACAGATAGTCTCCCAGTATCTGTCCTCTCTCCTTTCTACTCCAGCCACCAAATTAGTGTTGAATTGATATTCCTAAAGCCCAGGTTTGAACAAGTCACTAAACTGGGCAAGATGTTTCCATGGCTCATTATTACCTCAAGGAACAACTAAAAACAAGTTTATTTGACATTTAAAGCTCTTCATAACCTGACACTATATTTCTGGGCTGATTATACCACCTAAACCCCGCCCCCCACCAGACACACAGATATATTTTTTAGATATTTATGTATAGTATTATATACACATTATAGAGTATATCAATATACTCTATACTTTAGTCAAACAAACCTAATATCTATTTTGCTTGCAGAAAACATGTAATCCCAGTTCTGCTATTTACTACCTGTGTGATCTAGGACAAATCATTTAACTTTTTAAAGCCTCAGATTCTCCTTCTGTAAAATTAGGGAGTGGGAATACATTAAAATTTCTTAACCTGGGGTCCATGACCTTTATAATGATTTGAATAAGTGATTCAACGTGATTGGTTTCACTAATCATACTATGTATTTATTTTATGCTTTTAAAGGCATTATTCTGAGAAGAGGCACATTGCCTTCACCACACTGCAAACACACACAAGTTAAGATTCCTTAGAATAAATGACCTCTAACATCCTTCCCAGCTTTATATCAGCAATCCTGTGATCTCCAGCTTCCATACCTTTGCCCAAGTTATCCTCCTTATTTGAAATGTTCTTTCTCATTCTCTCTGCTTCTAAGAATTCCAACTCCATTGAAGCTTAAGTTCAAGTATCTATTCAAAGGCTCTCACAGGCCCTGGTTTATAATGGGTGTTAAACTAATGCCAGTTAAATTAGATTGACCGAAATGTACATTGCTGTTGTTTTGATTTGCTTTAAAACACCATCGAGAAATCTTCTACATTTTGGATGCCTTCATTTGAGTCACTTTATGTTCCCCCAGAAATGTCCAGTATTTTATCTCGGGCTTATAAGGGGAAGCAAAGGAGACTATCTTCCTTTGTTCTGCTATATCCCTGAGTGAAGTACCATCACTTTTCTCAGGGGCATTAGGCAGGGGAGTATGAAAGGGAACAGAAATCATAACACTCAACCAATAGAAAGAAGCAATCACTAATTTTGGAAAACAAAATGCCAGAAAAATTCGAGAGAATTTATTCTCTGTGAAATGCATGGTGAGCAGGCAAGAAGAAGAGCCAGCTTGGAAAGGGAAGCAGCCAAATGCAGAGTAGTGCCAGGAAGAGAAAAAAACCCCAGAATATCTTGAGTTCAATCAGGGGCTGTAAACAAGATCTCCAAAATCCCTTCCCAGCTCTGACATTGTAGACTCAAAAATCCCTCCAGTTCTAACATTCTATGCTCTGGGTCCTTCCCAGATCTGAGAATCCATATCAAAATGCTACTGCCAGGCCCAACATCCTATGTTTTCTAGTCCCAGGTCAGTACAAGTTCAAACCCTCCTTCTTCTATGTTCTCAGGAGCTCTCCAGTTCTGACATCTAGACTCCAAAGTCTCTTCAAATTCTAATATATCCTATGCTATATTCTAAGGTACTTTAAATTCCTAACTTTCTGTAGTCTGTATTATAAGGTATCTCCCATTCTACATCCCAAATCTCCTTTGAGCTCTGACATATTATGGTGTGTTGTCCTTTCACTTATTTATTCATTCACCAAATATTAACAAATATTAAAATCTTTATTCTTCTAGGCACTGCAAATATGAACAAAAAGGTATAAAAGATCCCCTGTACTCAAGGAGTTTACACTTTCTTGGAGGGTAGGAGAGAAGGAATGACCCCATGTCCACAGATCAATAAATATAAAATGTTTGCCAAGTAAATACAATATAATTTCAGGAGAGGGGGTGTTAGTAGAGAGATCAAGATGGGCTTCAGGGCAGATACAGTCCTTAAGCTGAGTCTTCAAGAAAGCTAAAAGGCAGGGGTGAGGAGAGAGTGTATTACAGGCCTGAGGGACTGTACAAAGGCAAGGAGAGGCAGTACAGCTCACAAAGGAAACCTGACCAGTAAGCAATCTAACTGGAACGTAGATTTTATGAGGGAGAACATGGGAAGGTTCAGGGCCCAAACCATGGTCTTTGATAATAACAATAGTTAAAATTCAGGTAACACTTAAAATGCTAAGCACTTTACAAATATTTACTCATTCAATCCTTACAATCCTGGAGAGAAGGTGATTATTATCCTCATTTTATATAGAGAGAAACTGAGTCTTAGAAGGGCAAGTGATTTCTAGGTCCCACAACTAGAAAGTGTGCAAGATCCGAAGTTAGGTCTTCCTAACTCAGTTCAGTGTTTTATCCAAGCTCTCCCCATCAATAGTACAAGAATTGCAAATCAACACTATGCATCCTCACCTTCTCATGGAAATAGCCAATGTTAAAGGAGCAGTAGGAAGCCAGGCTCACAAATGGAGGAGCTGCAAATAGATTCAACCTTTTGTTTGGAATTAAGCTTTAAAAAGTGAATATAATCTCCATACTCTTTCACTGAGAGATACAAGTTGTCATGATGCATGTACCCCCAGGAGATGAAAAAACCCCAAATATTCTAATATGTTCATGGTAAGACATTAGAATAGCAAAGAATTAGAAGCTAAAAAAGGTTTATATTGATGGAAAGAATAACCAAATGAAGTGTCCCATAAATGTAATGGAATATTACTATACCACAAAAGATAATGAACATGAAGAATTCAGGGAAACAATTACAGGAACTTATAGGGTTAGATCTGGTGACAACTAAAGAACTTTCTGGCTCAACTTTTCTATATTTGTTGTTCTTCAGTGACAAGATGACATCAATTCTTCAAGGAGAGGAGTAGGGCAGCTGGGAAGACCAATGGGAGGAAGTTGGAGATGTAGATTTAGGTTTGATGTAAGGCAATCTCATTAGCAAGGAGAGTGCTTCTACTGTGGAATGTGCAGATTCAGGTGATAGTGTTTTCCTCCAGACTGGAGAGCTTCAGGCAAAGTGTGTATGACCACTTTTTAGGCACATTGTAGGCAGAATTCATTATTAAATGTAAGTTAGACCCTAATTAGATTCTAGGGGTCTTCTAGGACACATCCTAGTTCTGTCATTCTGTGTTAAGATCTCTTCCAGCTATGATGCATTATTCTTTTCAATGCTGACATTTTATGTTCTAAGATTGATTCCAACTCAAACATTTTGTTTTAGAACTAAGCCTTCACTTGCTAAAATTTACACTTTTCAAAAAAATAGTTGGTAGTTGGTTCTCTTCTTTAAACAAAGGCTGGGTGGTCATTGTTGGATTTATTGAAGGAAATGGATGTTGTTTTTTACGTATGAACTGAACTGGAAGGCTGATGAGAGTCATTCCAACTGAGATCCTGTTATTGCATGAAAAGAGGGGAGTTTTGTCCTTGGTTAGTCCTCTCCATGATGGAAAGCACAGTCTTTTCCATTTTTTTCTTATTTTAACATTTTGATTTTTTTTTCCAATTGCATGTAAAAATAAATTTTAGTCTTTTTTTTTTACAATTTTGAGTTCCAAATTCTCTCCCAGCCTCCCTCATCATTGAGAAGGTAAGCAATTTAATAAAGGTTATGCATGTGCAGTCACGGAAAATGTATTTCCATATCAGTCATGTTGTGAAAGAAAACATAAACAAAAAAGGGGAAAAACAATATGCTTAGATATGCACTCATATTCCATCAGTTCTTTTTCTGAAGGTGAAAGGATTTGTCATCATAAGTCTTTCCAAATTGTCTTGGATCTTTGTATTGTTGAAAATAGTTGTCATTAATAGTTGATTATTGTATAATATTGCTTTTACTATGTACAATGCTCCCCTGGTTCTGTTTATTTCACTTTACATCAGTTCATGTCTTTCCAGGTTTTTCTGAGAGCATCCTGCTCACTATTCTTATGGTACAATAGTATTCCATTGTAATAGCATACCACAAGTTGTTCAGTCATTTTCCAAACATTGGGCATTACTTCAAATCCCAATACTTTGCTAGCAAAAAAAAAGCTGCTATAAATATTTGTATATAATTTCCTTTTGTTTTATCTATCTGAGATAGCGACCTAGAAATGGTATTGCTGAGTCAAAGGGTATGCACAGTTATATAGTCCTTTGGGCATAGTTCCAAATTGCTTTCCAGAATGGTTGGATCAGTTCACAACTCTATCAACAGGGCATTAATGTTCTAATTACCTCATGATTTGCCAACCTTTTTCACTTTCATTTCCTGCCATATTAGCCAATCTGATAGGCGAGGTGATAGCTCACAGCTGTTTTAATTTGCATTTCTCCAATCAATAGTGATTTAGATCATTTTTTTATGAGTATAGATAGTTTTGATTTTTTTCATCTGAAAACTACCCGTTGATACCTTTGACCATTTGTCAACTGGTGAATGACTTGCATTATTACAAATTTGACTCAATTCTCCATATATTTAAGAAATAAGGTCTTTTTTATTATGAATTTGACTCGGTTCTCTATATATGTGAGAGATAAGGCCTTTATCAGAGAAAAATGTTTCCCAGTTTTCTGGAAAGCAGAGTCTTTTTAAAAAGAGAACACAGGATTGTTAGTACTGACAGTGTCTGCACATGCTTACTAGGCTCAACCAAATTACTACTGCAATTACACCAAAGGGATCTTTGTATTAATAACCTGATACTCCACTTGAGTAGTAAGGGAGTAAATCATTCTCTCTGGAGAGAAGCACTAATTCTTTCCTCTTTTACTAAAAGCTCATTCCAGGTGATGAAGTGGGCTGTTTCCAGGGAGAACCCAGGGGGCCTCAGAAAATTACCATACTTTTTAAAAGAAAGTAATTTACTTGCTTATACCTGGCAGAACTCAGCATATTATTTCTATAATTATGTCAAAGTAAAAGCAATGGAATTATAGCATCTTTAACATTCCAGAGGATTGGGAAGAACAATATATTTGGCATTAACTGACCCAGCTTTATGTCCTCATTCTGCCACTTACTGACTTATGAAACTTAGGACAAGTCATCTTATTTCTCTGGATCTCAGTTTCCTCATCTGAAAAATTTGGGGGTTGTAATACATGGCATCCGACATCCCTTCCACATCTAGAATTATGATCTGATCCAAAATGATGGAAATTCAGATTTCAACTCTGCCAGTTGTGTGGTCATGAAGTCATTCTATTCCTCTAATCCCATTTACTCTGGAGATAATAACAATCCAACTGAATATCTCACAAGTTTTATTTGACCATAATGTCTTCCTCCTCGTCTTATACTATCTTACTTTAGTGTCTTTTTGAGAATTGGCTTTTTTTGCTTTTATATACCCTACATTTTCAAACATAACCCTCACCCTCCCCCACTGAAAAAACCATCCCTTGTTGCAAAGAATAAGAAAGAGGAATAAAATCACTTGAGTGAAACTAGTCAACACATACCCAAGTGAGAGGATATGCGAAGTTATATATTCATATTTCCCCAACTCTACAAATAAGTAAGAAGCATGTTCCCATAACTTCTTCTGGGACCAGTATATTGGTTATAATTACACAGCATTCATGTTTGTTATTTTAATCCATTTACATAACTGTAATCATTGTGTATGCTTTTTCTTTTCTACTTATTTCATTCTGCATCAGGACATATAAATCTTCTTATGCTTCCCTAAATTCTCTATTGCTACTGACCATTACCTTCTCTTCAACTCGTAGTCCTAGAGAGTCACCTAGAAGAGAAGTGTCAAGCATATATCTTGAAGGTAGCATGTGGCTGACCATACTCTCAACATGAACTGAACCAGATTAAAATATAATCGGAAAGTATTAGACAAAATAAGTAACAATACACGAAAATACCAATAATGTTAATATGTCTTTTTCTAAGTCAACATGCATCTGCAGGGATCCATATGTAAGATTTAGTGACCCCATTTCTATTTGAATTTGACACCAACAACCTAGAACTCTGAGGAGTGAGGTCACTTGCCTGGATCCCATAGCCAGTGTATTCCAGAGGCATTCCTTAAACCTGAACCTTCCTGGCTTCAAGGTTAGTTTTCTAGCCATTATGCCATTCTCCTTCTAACAGCTAGACATTGAGAATATAACAATAAAATTATTTCTCCCCTCAAGAAACTGTAATTCTTCTAGGAGAAAGGGCTTCAAAATCTAAAAGATGGTTGCTATGTCCAACCTAAGTTTTCTCTTCTATAGGGTAAATATCCCTAGTTCCTCCAATGGACCCTTATTTGTCATCAATTTGAGGACTTTTGCATTATGGATGACCTCCGTTGGAGACCCTCCAGGTTGTCAGTGTTCTTTCTAAAGTATGCTGTCCAGATTGTCCTAACCAATAATGGCTATTCACAAATGACATTATTGTTATATATAACAAAGCCCAGTCAATTATAATGCTTTTGAGTCAATCACCCATGTATAGCATTGTTCTCAACTGTCCTGTTCAGCATTATTTAAGCTAACATTTTTTTTTTCCTTTAGAGGCCATTAATAGATGACAGGTGAGGTATTCTACAACTAGAATTCACCCAAAATGAGAGGTAGTGCATTCCCTCTCCCTGGAGATCTCCAAATACAGACTGGTAGATGACTTTTTAGGTATCTTGCAGAGGGAAGTGTCATTTGGGTTTGGGTTGGACCTATAACCACTTTGGTTTATTACAGATCTAACACTCTGAGATCTTCTTAGTCTTACATAAATTTAAATAATTCATATCTCTGCCTGCACCTCTTCCATGAAGTCTTTCTTTTTCCTTATGTCAGTAATGACATCCCTGCCACCAAATCACTTCTGCTGTGAATTTAGTATAAATATTTGTATTTAGTATGTAGTCTTCTTAGTGTATAAAAAATCTTTTTCCATTATTATTTGAGAAAAAGCAAAATGCATCCCTTCTCACATGATCTAACCAGGATCATTGAAGCTAAGATTTTGGCCTCAGTTCCATGGAATCATAGAATCTTAGAGCCAGCAAAGACTTACAACAATTCTTGTTGATCGAGAAATGAAGAAACTAATGTCGAGAAATTTTAATTATTTGTTCATGATCATACAGGTGATGTTGGACCCTTGCTTCAAACTTAAGTTCCTTTATTTTAAATGTAGCAGGACTCTTTCCTCTAAACAACAAGCTACTATAATAATAATATATGCACATATATATGCATAAATAATTATATATGCACATGTACATAATCACAATGCACAAATAATTTTATATGCGAGTGTGAATAATTGTGATACATGAATAATTATGTGAGAACACGGATGAATAAATTGTCATCATAGTACTGTATTTGTATTGAACATATACCTAAAAGGATTTAGGTAACTTTAGAAGAGAGATGTGTCTCCATTCTTACTGACCTTAAATGACTGTCAACAAAACTGGATTTGAGTCTTGGCTTTATATGGCTGTGACTTTGGCCAAGTCATGTTAACATCTCTGACTCTCAATATTTAATCTCTGAGGTCTGCAAAATCCAACTTAAAAAAAAAAAAAACAAAAAAACAAGTGACCACTTAATCTGGTGATGCTGGCTTGAGAAATGTTTTCTATAAAGTGAATGTGCTGTACTTTAAGACATCATCAAGGTTTTATTTTTTCTCCTTTCTGTCCATTTATGATTAATGAGCGCTTATATATAGAACAAAGTACAGTGATTATATCTGCCATTTCATAATTATTTGCTCACATCACATTTTCTACAGAAGCTGAAGAAGACATAATTTGTGAATGTTTTGGAATACGTATGTCCCATTTTGGTTCATATCTTTCCTCAGGTCTCTATTGTTGGAATTTGTGCATTTTATCTATCTTTCCTAATTCACATTCATTTCTAACCTTGGTAAATGCAATAAGATTCAACATGAAAATATATCTTTTAATCTAGAAGAAATTGCAACTGAAAACTTCACATTTTGCTCATATTTATAACCCTATCATCTCTCACATGTATTCCTTTTGCTCAATTCCCATAACCACCTATTATGTACTAGCCATAATTGCAATTTCCATGCAATATTACAATATCTTCCTAGTCCTCTTTTCCCTTTGTCCTCTCTGCTTTGAGCTATACTTCACAGAAATGCCATTAATATCTGGCCCAATACTGCTCTACCCAAAAACTGATAGGGTCTCCCTGTTCCCTCCCGGATAAAACTCAAGCTTCTTAGACTGGCATTCAAGGCTTTCTATCCTGCATTTTAGCAAACTTTCAAACTGCTCTGTTCCATGCATGGTAGATCCTAGACAAAACAGAAACCATTCTATCCTTATTCATATGTTATATTTCCCCAGTAAGACGACTCTTTCTGTTCCCTGTGCATAGAGTATTATACCCCAAACCTTAACCCTATCTGGACCTCTTCCAAGAAGTCTTTCCTTATTTGCAAGTCAGTAATGACCTCCCTGCCACCAAATCCTTTCTGTTGTGAATTTATCATGCATTATTATTTATTATTATCATTAATACATTGGTCATCCCATGGTTATTAGATTTTAAGCTCTTCAAGTGCAAATATTGTCTTGTTTAAACTTTGAATATTGGGCTTGATTATTGATTATGAAGAGAATAGGAGATACTTAAATATATGTTTCTAAAATTGTACCCATATTTTTATTACAATGGTTTCAGAGAATTTTAGAACTTAAGAACTGGACAGAACCGCGGTAGCCACCTACTTCAACCAGTGCCTGAAGACATATATTTTTTACAAGAGATCTAGCAGATCAACATCCAGCCTCTCCTTGAAGACTTCCAATGCAGGAAAGTATATCCCTCTACTTCCACTGTAACCCCTTCCATATTTGGATAGCTTTAATTATTAGGACATTTGAAATTAGAAAGGGTTGAGTTCAAACAATGCTTTAATCTTATAACCTTGGGTAAGACACAACCTGACTATGCCTCAGTTTCCTCATCTTTTAAATGAGAGAACTGGACATCATAACCTCTACTATACCTGTTAGTTTAAACCTATGATGCTTTGAGTCTATATACATTTGTCCACACCTTCTATCCATAGTTCCTAGTTCTGCAATTGGGGACCAATTCTAATCCCTGTTCTGCATAAAACTCTTCTAGTACTTGAAGCCATTTGTCATGACCCCTACAAAATCATCTCTACGCCAAGTTAAGTACTATTACCCATTACTAAATTGCTAAATTACCCAATGCAAATTACTAAATACCCATTCCTTCAAATAATCTCCATTCAATAATTCAACATGAGCTTACAACCTTTCCCCATCCTTATTGTGAGTTCCCATGGATTAATTTGCCAGCTTTATGCTAAAAATTCTCAAATCTAACTATCCTACCCCAACCTCTCTGTTAACTTCCAATCTCACGTCTTCAACTGCCTTTCAGTCATACTGAACTGGATAGCCAGCAGACATCTTAAACTAAATATGTCTGAAACAAAACTCATTATTTTCCCCCTAAGCCCTCCCCCCACAGCCTGCCTTATTAATGTAGAAACACCATCTTCAGAGTCCCTGAGGTTCACTATGCAGGAATCATGCTTGACTTCTCACTTTCTAACATTCACATCCAAGACTTAGACAAGGTCTGTCGATTTCAGTTTGGCAACATATCTCAAATATTCTCCCTTCTCTCCTGTGATACTGCCATCCCTCAAGGGCGGGCCCTCATCACCTCACACTTGAACTATTGCAATGGCCTTCTGCTGAGTCTGGCTCTCTTAGGTCTCTCCCCACTCCATGCCGTCCTCCGTTTGGCCACTAAAGTGATATTCCTAAAGCACAGGTCCAACCATGTCACCTTTATACTCACAATAACCTCCAGGAGCTTCATTATTGACTCAAGTAGCAAATGCAAAACCCTCTGCTTGGCATTCCAAGCCCTTCATACCCCCACTACCTCCTGACTCTCTAGTCTTATTACCTATTGCTCTTTACTCTCTTCTTTTTGATCTAGTGACATTGGCCTCCTGGTTATTCCACAGATAAGACACTTCATCTCTCAACTCCAGGAATTTTCTCTGGTCATCCCTCAACATGGAATGCTTTCCCTCCTCAATTCAACATACTGAGCTCCCTGACTTCCTTTAAGTCTCAGCCAAAACCCGATCTTCTACGGCAAGCATTTCCCAACCCTCTTAAATTCTAATGCCTTCTCTCTGGCAATCATCTCCTATGTAGCCTG
>WOXC01004005.1:0-62616 GCA_011680675.1 Gymnobelideus leadbeateri | reverse complement strand
CTTATCAAAGTTGAAATATATATATATATATATATATATATATATATATATATATATAGTTATATAGTTATATAGTCTATATATATAGACATATAGACATATATGTCTATATATATATATGTCTAAATAGGTAGGTATATGGGCATATGTATATATATATATATGTGAGTGTGTGTATATATGTGTACAGGTATACATAGACAGAGGGCACAGGGCCAATTGAATAGGAAGGGATGATACTTAAAGTGTGAAATTAAGTGGTAAGAGAGGAAGAGGAGATGAGGAGAGATAGAAAGGGGTTAATTATCTTATATGGAAGAGGCAAGGGAAAACTGTTACAACGCAGGGGAAGAACAGGAAGGTAAAAGGCAATGTGTCAACCTTATTCTCATTGAATTGGGCTTAGGAATGGAATGGCATACACACTAAGTATGGCATCTCACCCTGTAGGAGAGTAGGGGGGAAGGGGATGAGAGGGGGATAATGGAAGGGAGGGAAGGTGGGGGGAGAGAATTTAGAAGCACACACTTTTGAAAAGGGACAGGATCAAAGAAGAAAATAGAACTAGTGGGGGGTGGGTTAGGATTCAAAGGAAATAAATATATTCTTTCTTTCACAATACATCCACTATGGAAATGTTTTGCATAGCTACACATATACTACCTATATCGAATTGCATATTTTCCCAGTAAGTGTGGGTGCTGAGGGAGGTAGGGAAAAAATCTTGAATTCAAAGGTTCAAAATCAAATGTTTAAAATATATGTATATCATTATTATTTTACAGGTAACTGGGAAATAAGATATACAGGCACTGGGGCATAGAGATCCACCATACCCTACTGGAAAGTCAGAGGGGCTTGGGGGAAGATATGGGAGAAAGATTGGGGGAGGGGATATTCAGTGGGATAGCTGTTTTGGGGTGGTGGGCAAGGGAAAGACGGGGAGAAATTTTTTAATTTAAAATATTGTTGAAATGAATGATGTAAACTAAAATATAGTAATAATAAAAGAAGAAATCAAAAAAAATGAAAAAAGGAAAAAAAGTTTGGCTAAAATAGGTACCTTCACTTTATCTCCTCTCACTCTCTTTTAAACTCCTTACAGTCTCTCTTTTTTTCTTTATCATCCCACACCAATTACTCTCTACAACATTACTAATGATTTGTTAGTTGAAAAATCCAATGGCCTTTTCTCATCATTCTTTCTCTGACCTCTCTGTAGCGTTTGTCACTACTGATCACTCTCTGCAACTTGATTATCTCTTGGTTTGGGGGATACTATTCTCTCCTCTTTTGTTGAATCCTCTTCCAGGTAATGTCATTTATCCATTGGTGTCCCTCTGTTTTGTTTTTTTGTTTGTTTGTTTTGTTTTGTTTTTTCCTGCACCCTCCACTTTCCTCTCTCTATTCTACTTCCCTTAGTAGCCTCATAAATTCTCACGACATTACCATTCCTCTACTGATGGTTCTCAAATCTTGCTATTCTGCCCCAATTTCTCTACTGACCCACAATCTTTCAAGACCAAATGCCTTTCAGTTATCTCAAACTGCTAATAACATCTTCAACTCAATGTGTCCTAGATAGAATGAATGGCTTTTCCTCCTATAGCCTCCATTCTTCCAACCTCCTCTATCAATGGAGAACAACACTATCCTCCCAGTCCCTCAGGCTCATAACTTAGGAATCATCCTGGATTCCTCCCTCTCTTCCAAGACCATGTCCAAGCTGCAGTCAAGGAATGTTGATGTCATCTCTGAAATTTCTGTCTTCACCTCACACCTGGACTACTACCATAGGCTGCTGTGCGTCTGACTTTATTACCTCCAGGATCAAATACGAATTTCTCTGTGTGGCATTCAAAACACTAAATAATCTAACTTTCTCCTGCCTTTTCACTCTTCATGCACCTTACTCTCTGACATATACTGTCCATTCCAGTGTCACTGCCTACATGGCCCTTCCATGAATAAGACAAGATACTCTACCTTGGGTTTGTGAGCATTTTCTCTGTCTTTTAAAATGCTTTAAAAATGCTCTCTTGGGGGGCAGTGCTCTGTGAGCTGGCAGCACAGCGCATGGGAAGCCAAACCAAGGTCCCTGTGAGCTGCGGTTTTAGGCTTAGGGCAGCCAGGCCAGCAGCCAGCTGGAGGGACCCCAGAACACCAGCAGCTGTGGCAATTCCAGAATTATCAACACAGACACGCCTAGGACAAAGTGAGAGGTTAGTGCCCTATGGACTTTGGGACCACTATTTGGAAAACATGTCAGCTTCCTCCCCTGGGGGCTAGAAGCCACTGAGGAGACACAGCACACTCTCCATTTTGCAGCTTCAGCTCCTGACCAGTGAAATGTAGGGAGATCCAGTGATCAGTGTTGGGGGTTAATCGCTCTTGCTTTAACCTGCTTGGATCTGGATTGTGATCTGGGCGGGGGGGAGGTCTGGGATGGGTATCCAACTTGCCAGAACTGGAAGTTGTGAAGACCCCAATGTCTGGGACAGAAGCTCCCCTGTCTGGTGGCAGAGTCCTACTATGGCAACAAGCCCAAAAGTCAAGTAATTAAGTGGCAATATGCCTAGGCAAAGGAAACAAAATAAACAGAAAAATGCAACATTAGACTTCTATTTTAGGGGCCAAGAGGATGGAAGCATGGAACAGGAGGAGGACTGTCAGGTCAGAAATCCTGCTCCAAAATCCCCAAATGAAAATATGAGCGTGTTACAGGCCATAGAGGACCTTAAAAACCAAAACAAGAGAAGTGGAGGAGAAATTGGGAAGAGAAATGAGAAGGATGCAGGGAAAGTATGAAATGAGGGTCAACAGTCTGACTGAGGAAAATAACACCTTAAAAAATAGACTAACTCAAATGGCAAAGGCAGCCCAAAAGGGCAATGAGGAGAAGAATGCCTTAAAAAGCCAAATTTGTCAGATGGAAAAAGAATCTCAAAATCTCAGGGAGAGAATGACATACATACTAAATGGGATATCTCACCCTGCAGTAGAGTAGGGGGAAGGGGGATGAGAAGGGGGATGATGGAGGGGAGGGCATTCTGGGGGGTGGGGAGGTTGGAAGTACCCACTATCAAAGCGGGACAGGATCAAAGTAGGGAATGGACCAGGTGGGAGGTGAGATGGGTCAGAGGGAAATATAAGCAGTCTTTTACAATATATCTACTATGGTAATGTTTTGCATAGCTATACATGTACAACACATACTGAATTACTTATATTCCCAGAGGGAATGGGTGACAAGGGAGGAAGGAAATGGATCTGAAATTCGAGGTCTTAAAATTAAATGTTTCAATATATATATATATATATATATATATATATATATATATATATATATATATATATATATATACTATTATTAATACTATTTTACATGTAATTGAGAGATAAGATTTTCAGGTATTGGGGCACAGAGATTCACCTTGCCCCAGTGGTAAAACTGAAGGGGGTATGGGAGAAGATATGGGAGAGAGCAGATTGGATGAGGGGATATCTTGTGGGACTGCTATTCTGGGGAAAAATGGGGGAAAATTGTAACTCAAAATCTGGTGTAAATGAATGATGTAAACCAGAAGTTAATAAAGCATTTGTTTAATAAAGAAGATCTGAGTTAAAAAAATAAAAAATAAAAATGCTCTCTGCTCTGACTTCTGACCTCCCTGGCTTCATTTAGGTTCCAAATTAATTTTCACCTTCTATGGGAAGCATTCTCTCAGTAATCTTAATTCTAGCGACTTCCCTCTGTTAAATATTTCCTATTTTTCCCATATATAGCTTTGTTTAAAGCAGGACTGTCTTTTGCCTCTTTTTGTATCCCTAGTGCTTGTCACCGAGCCTGGAATATAATAGATTCTTCATAAATGTTTATTGAGTGAGTGAGCCTGGTCTAAGGCACAGAAGTGGGGACATGACATCACATTTTTAAATTTATGACTCACCATAAGGTATAATAGTCATATTGTGAATCAGTTTTTATTATTTTCTTTATCATTTATTCATGCCAAGTCAAGCATTTATTAAGAACCTAGTATGTTTGTGGCAATGTGTGAATAACTATAAACTAAGGTTAGTTTATAAGATTTTTACTGCTTTACAATTATGCAATTGGCTTCTTTGATCAATTCCTTAATTAAGAACAGTCAAAAGAAAATCTTCCCCTTTATTCCAATCCTGAGAAGTTTAGCAAATAAAATCCAATAATCTAACAACTATTATACCCAACTTTATAATTAGAATTAAGGACAGTTAGGGGGCAGAGTGGATAGAGGGCTGAACTGGGAGTCAGGAGGACTCATCTTCCTGAGTTCAAATCTGGTCTCAGACACTTACTAGCTATGTGACCCTGGGCAACCTATCGACCTCAGTTTCCTCATCTGTAAGAGGAGCTAGAGAAGGAAATGGCAAGCCATTACAATATTTCTGCCAAGAAAAACCTATATTGAGTCACAAACAGTAGGGCATGACTGAAATGACTGAATAACAACAAAATAATTAAAGATTGGAAATTATTGTTTGCTACAGTGTTTGGAAACTATATTACTTAAGTTGTTCCTTTTTCCCAATATGTTATCTAAAGAGAAGCACAAGGGAAACAGTGCACCCTAATTCTGAAGGACACCTTAATTCAGAGTAAAGTCTCTCATCCTTAAGTTTCTTGGCCAACTGTGTGAGAAATAAGGGTGATGCTGCAGTGGCACAGAGGCGAAAAATGAATACTTTAATCCATGAGACAAATCACTTAGGAAAAAAGATCATGCCAGATAGCATTTTAATTCATGTTCAATTATAATAATTGATTTGGGGCAAGTTTGGGATCTAGTCCGTTATTTTTCTGATGGGTAGAATAAATAGAATTGAACATTTTTCAGGTATTAGAAGAAATGAATATTAGATGTAAAAGGAATTGTACAAACCTACAAATTTTTAAAAATGTCCACATGATGATTACCTGTTGGTTTTTGTGAAACTGTTTCCCTACCTCCATGTTCATAGCAAATATCATACACTTTAATAAAATGTGTCTAACAGAATTTTCTCACAGAAGAAAAGACTGACCAATTTCCTTATTGCTTCTTCATTGCACTAATCCAGCAACCTCAGCATGGTTGCCTGGATACTCAGAATCTCCTTGAGGATTCTGCTGATTAAAGGGCAATTTAGTGATTTGAAGATCTTGATCTGTCATCTAGATAAAGAAATTCTCAGTCCAAAAATATGTGTATGTAGAGGGAAAGTGGAAATAGGAGTAAGGCTTGTATCAAGTATCCTTTTGAGCATTTTATTTAGAGATGATTTCCCATAAAAGCAACTTAAAAATTTCCTATGATATACATGTATCTATGATACATAGATTTGCATGCATATATTCCAAATGATAAATTGCATATTTCTATGCATGTATGATGCATGTATACTTATATATTAATATACCAACATATATATGTACACATTTCATAATCAATTATCATTATATAGGTATGTGTATGAATAAAGTAAATATAAATTTGTTTTTAATGTAGACTTGTGATTTCATCTGTGCAGAGGACTCCCCATAATCACCAAGCAGACTTACAAGTATTCTGCAATTTAAAGTCTTAGATTGTTGTTGATTCATTGAAAGGTTAAGTAGCTTGCCCATCATCACACACAGCCAGTGTGTATTGGAAGTAAAACTTGAACCCAGGCCTCACTGAATCTAGTGTCAGATTTCTATCCACAATGCTCAGACTCCCAGGGAACCAAATTAAACAGCCATGACCGTTACCTTCTGCCAATAGATAGTCTAAAATCTGACCTAAACCAATATCCATATTCTATCAAATATGTATTGATCAGTCTATAGTATGTCTTTAGCTTTAACCTCATCAAAGACAGGACAAGATTGCTTTTGGGGTAGAGACCATGATAAAATTTGGTAGGGAGAAGGAACAACTCCTCATTTCTTTGGTAAGGGCATTATCTATTTGTGTGAATAAGGAATGATACAAGAAGCTGTGACTTCCCTTTTCCAAAAGGAGTAGGTTCTCTTTAATCTATAGGTGCAGTTCATCATATGACATATAGTCTGAATGGAGGAGGTGGTTTTCTGTTTCTTTTTTTTTAATTTTTTTTAATTTTTTTTTTTAAGCAATTGGGGTTAAGTAACTTGCTCGAGGTTACATGGCTAGTCATTATTTCTGTGTGGGTGCTCATTTTCTGAGGCCGGATTTGATCTTGGGTCATCCCAACTCCGAGGCCGGCGCTCTTACTCACTGCGCCACCTAGCCGCCCCTTTTAGGGCAATTGGGGTTAAGTAACTTGTCCAAGGTCACACGGCTAGGTTTTTGTTTGTGTGGGTTAAGTGTCTGAGGCCGGATCCAAACTCAGGTCCTTCTGACTCCAGGGCCAGCACTCTACTCACTGCGCCACCTAGCCACCCCGGTTTTCTGTTTCTTAATGGTTTTATACAATTCTTTCATGACTGTCTCCTGGCAGAACTTGAAGGTCAAAGAAAAAAAGGTGTCAAGCAGACTGAAAGATTGAGATAAGTTTTAAAAAATTATATACAAGTTGAAATCAAGAAGCAGGTAGCCATAGATGAGTACAAACATATGGCATGGTCCTGTAAGGATACCATGTCAAGGCCTGAGATAAAACTCAGAATAAGTGTAGGATTTTTTATAAAAGCCACATGAAACAAACAAAAAGCAAAAGTTTTGCTTATGGTTTTTTTGCTACTTTTCTAAGATCTATTTTGAAAGCACAAGGGGGATCAAAGACAGGACAAGATTGCTTTTGGGGTAGAGAGGATGATAAAATTTGGTAGGGAGATGGAACAACTCCTCATTTCCTAGTCTGCTTCTGTTTTCCTTGGAAAAAATGAACCATGGAGTAGAAAGAAAACACTACAAGAGGCTAATAAATCATTGACACCAAAGAAAATCATGAAGCAACTATTGGTCTTTAATAACTTTAGGTCCATTGGCTCAGATATAGGTACATCAAGCAGTAGGGAATATGAATACTAAGCTTCTGTCAGTGTTTTTCAAAAGATCGTGGAAAATAAGAAGGGTACTTCAGGAATCCACAAAGATTTAAAAAAGGGGAAGAAAGTGGTGGGTGGAGAAGGAAGAAGAGGAAGAAGAAAAGAAAGGGTTAAGAGGGTAATGAACTATGAAAAAGAAGGAAACTGGTGTGGTGGAGAAGGACAAAAAAAATCTATACTTTATAAGCCAGTGAACTTGACTTGGGGGTATAGCAAAATTTCAGGGTTGATAAGTAAAAAGCAAAAAAAAAAATTGTAAATATACAGAAAAGAACTCATTGATCCCAAAGAGTAACAAGGTTTCATTGATTTCATCAACAATAAATTATCTGATTATGTCAGAGTAGCCTTGTTTCCTTTTCTTTTGCTATTATTAAACCTAAATAGATCAGGGGAATGGAGGGTTATGGAAGAGATGATAGTACAATGAGACATATTGATAACTGATTGAATGTCTAGGCATAAGGAGAAATCATTAATCGCTTAATGCCAACTTGGTAGAAAGTCTCTAGTGGTATGCTTCAGTAAACTGCTTGGTCTTTTGCTATTAATATTTTTATTATGTATTTGGATAAAGGCAATTTGTGGCATAATTAAAAATTAGCAGATGACAGAAGTTTGTGAGGAATAACCTCACGCACAAATATGCACACACACAAATACACACAACACAGCAAAAGATATTCACTAGCTAGAACATTGGACAAAGTATAAAGATTTAATAGAGATAAATGTAGTCATTAGCCTTGGTTCAAAAGATAATTTCTATAAATATAATAGAGCAGAGTAAAAGTGAGAATAGCCTTTTTTAAGAAATGCATTTGTTTGTGAATTAGTGAGTCAGCTTTGAACCCAGGCCCTACTGAATCTAGTGTCAAGTTATGGTATGGTATATAAAAAAATCTAATGGAACCTTGGCCAATATGCCAAAGTAAATAGCATCCAGGACTATGGAGGAAATGGCCCTACTATTCTCTGCCATAGTCAGATCATGACTGGTATATTGTATTAAATATTCTCATGATTTTTAGGATGGTGAATAGAAAGATTCATGAGAAATAGTTAAGTTGAAATTTTGAAGGGCTGTCATGCATATGCTTTAGTTTGGGGATGGGGATCCTACAACCTTGAGGCTACATGTGGCCCTCTAAGTCCTCAAGTGCAGCCCTTTTATTGAATCCAAACTTCATAGAAGTCTGCAGGATTCCCATCCCTGGTTCATTCACAAAGGAAAAAATTTAGGAAACGGGTGAGTATTAGCAAGGAGGACAGTTTAGATTTCATTTAAGGACAATTTTTCTTAACTAGTAGAGTTATCTGAAAATGAAATCATCTGCCTTTGGAGATAGAAGGTTATTCCTCAGTGGATGTTTTCAAGTAAAAGTTTTATGGCTCCTTTTCATATATACTTTAGTTGGGATTCTTTTCCAGGTATGAGTTAGATTAGATTGTTAGTAAGGAATCCTAAAATTCTTGATTTTGCATTCATTTCATTATACTTATAAAAACAAGAGACTAATAATACCTGGGGAGGTTGGGAAATATTGAAGATGCTCTAGGCAAAGATCAATGGGGAGAGAAACAGAAGCAATATTTTCATTAGTTTATGCTTCAAACCACAAGGACAGAGCGAATAGATAAGTGAAAGGAATATTCAACTTGTCAAGCAGTCACTATGAGATGAAAATAGAAAAAAATCCAGATAGTTCTTACTTTCAGATATCACATACTCTGTTGAGGAGAAACCAAAAACCAAAGAAAGTTAGGTTCTCATGGTAAAGCCTTAACAGGGGTGGGGAATATGTGGTTTTAAGACCACATGTGGCCCTTTGAGTGAATCCAAACTTCATAGAACAAATCCACTTAATAAAAGGATTTGTTCTGTAAAGCTCAGACTCAGCTAAAAGACCACTCCTGAGAACCCAGAAGGTCATATGTGGCCTCGAGGCTATAGGTTCCACACCCCTGGTAGGACTGTGCTAGAAGCAAAGCAGATAGTAGCAGTCAGAGGTGCTTGAGTTATAATATATCTGTAGGTCAGAGGACTGTGTTGATGGTCTGTAGGTGAGGCCTGAGTGAACGTGTTGCAGTGGTAGAACAGATAGTAAGAACTGATGGGCCTCCATCTCACTGGAAGGGAAAGAATTGGTGACTGCCATGTCATTCAAGTCATCTGATTAGTCAAGCAGCATGAAAAAGTTTCTAGAAACAGTGGAGGAAAGGGAAAACAGCAAAGAAAAATGGGTACACCTAGAATATCACTTATTTCTGTCCCCCTTCCTTCTCTATTGTAATTGATGGAAAATGAACTGTACTTTGAAGAGAGTCAGAGATTCTGTAAGGCAGAGTTAAAGAGAGAGTGTTTATTAGGGTTGTGGTAAGGGACTGGACCAGGTTGTATAGAAATAGCATATAGAATGTTATTTATGCAAAATAACAAACGAGCATATTTGACAGGAAAGATAATTGAAAGGCATAATGTCAAGGTCATTAAATTCCAAAGATAAGAGTTGTTTGTTTGTTTTTGTTTTGTTTTCGTTTTTTTTTTCCCTGAAAACAATAGGGAGAGAGTAATTGAAAATTTTTGAGTAAGGTTGATGACATGGTCAGATCATGGTTTAGAAATACCATTTTGGTAGACATTTGGAGGACAGATAGGAGAAAGAAAATGAAGGGAGATGACCAATTAGTACATTATTGTAATAGTATAGGATAGAGGTAATGATGGATGGCCTCAATTAGAATAGTGGCCATACAGTTGGGGAGAAAGGGAAAGATATGAGAGATTTGGAGAATGGATGCATTTGAGGCTTGAGGGACAGCCAATGCAATGCCAGAGAGATTGAAGATGGAGGCCCACATGTAAAGAGCAGCAAAAAAACCAGTTTGCCTGAAAATCAAAGTTCATAAAAAGGGGGTGACGTATTTTAAGGCTCAAAAAAGAATTGGAGTCATGTTACAAAGGGCTTTAAGTTCCAAACAGGAGATTATATTTTTTCCTAAAGATAACAGAAAACCACTTGAGTTTATCAAGTAGCATAATAATAGTATCAGAGATGAGTTTTAGGAAAATCACTTTGGCAATTGCATGGAGGATAAATAGGCTGGGAAATCAATTTAGAGGTTATTATAATAGTCCAGGTGAGCAATTAGGAGGTCCCCAAGCCAGATTTCAGGGATTTAAGAAGCAAGTTTGATGTTAAGGAATGTCAGTAATGAGTAACTCAAAGGAATAGCAGGGTGAAGGGAAAGTTTTGAAAGATAAAGAGACATAAGGTTTGTTGGTGCTGGAAATAGAATGAATGAATTGAAAGGGGCTGTGATTGAAGATGAAGGAAAAAATTGAATTATCAAAGTTTAGCTCTCTGAGGAGATAGGAGAGGGTGGGTTCAAGAATAAGAATTCATCTTGGTAAGAAGAAGACCGACCATTCTATTGTATTTTAGAGCAAAAGAGAAGAGAATGATCACGAGAAGTTTTCAGGTGCACATTCAGGGAAAAGACACAACATGATAGCTAACCTCTGTTTTCTCAGCAGGATAGGGGATGAGGTACTCTGCCAGTAGGAAGAGTTAAGGAGGTGATATAGGCATGTCATTGTCTTTGAACAATTCTATGTCTGATTGCTAAAAATTTAATTATACAGGTAATATCCAAATGATCAGGGATAGGATATACCAATAATATAAAATCCTTCATCCTCATTTCTTTTCATTGACACCTTAATATCAAGAGATATATTCAACAATAACATTACAAAATAAACCAACAAATGACAGGGTGATATCCCACATTTTAGATATTGAAATTCATGAAAATGTTCGATTCTTTTTCCATTAGCGAGTCATTTTCAATAGCACACACTACTGGTTAAGTGAGAAAGATTTTTATACTTGGCAGGCCTAAAACTATGTCCAATCCTATTTGCTTTCTCAGCTCCTGTTGGCCAGAAAATTAATTCAGTACTAAGCAATCAGCTTTCATCATTAGCCAATTCATGTAACCAGCCTCACAGGAGCCTTCTCACAGCCGTTCTGGCCAGCTAAAGAGCTGGCTTTAGTCCATCTTGACATTATCAGTAGTCTCAACTGGTAAAGAAGGCTCATCACTAAATGCTATTTGAACATTGAGAAAGCTCCTTTGTGAAAGATGTTATATTACACCTCCATCAGAAGGACTTTGAGTTATCTTTCACTTGACCCCAACGTTCAGTCATTCTTAGCTGAAGTATCATTGTCATAATAATTGCAGCTTTGGAATGAGCAGAATTTAAATAGCCAACCTTGGGAACAAGTGTCTTTCTTTAGAAGCTGGCTGTCAGAACATAAGGCCAGTACTGCTAATTGACTGAAGTTGGTTTGATGGTACACATTTTATTTTTATAGTGTCTGAATTTAAGAGTAAGCTCTATCCTTTTGAAGACAAAGTTCTTGGTGTCAGATGTGGGATGATTAAGCTTCAGTAATGCCCACACATTTCATCTCTCAATTATAATTATTAATAAATTCAGTTTCCACTCTGAGGAGTACACACCATCATGCTGACATCACTGTGGGAGGGGGAGTGAAAGAGGGGGCTCTGTGATACTGTGTGACTTAAGAGGGGACCATTTCATTCATTTTAATACAAAAATAAAGACATAGATTCTTTATGTCTTTCATAAAGAGGGGACCATTTCACTCATTTTAATACAAAAATAAAGACATTAAAGCTACAGTCTCAATATATTATAGAAAGAACACTTAATAAAGAATCAAGGGATTTGTTCTTAGTCCTGGTTCTGCCACTAACTAGTCATATGACAATGAAGAAGTTATAACCTCTTTGGATGTCACTTGTCTTTAAAATAAAAGAACATAAATCATATCGAAGTTATATTCCAGTTCCAACAATGCTAGGATTCTATAAATACAATTCAATGGATGGAACAAAAATCCAAATATGGAGGCAATCTGAAGAGAAATAGAATGGCATTGAATGGGAGAGGGGTCATTGATTTGAATTTTCTATCAATTTGTCTCCATTTCCCACTTCATATTAGACATGTCAGTAACCCAGACTGTGTATCATCCAGGTATAGAGCTTGAAATCCACTCCCAGCTCAGGAAGCAGGGCAGTGTGCTCTCTAGAAAATAAGGTGGGGGAAAATCCATGCCTGCCTCTCCCTGTGTTTCTTTTCCAATTGACCTTAAGCCTAGCTTGAACCTAGATCTTGCTTAATGGTGAATTGATGTCCTCCACAACTGCCATAAATAAATAAATACTTATTTTATGTTGTTTCATTAGAGTGGGGAAGAGTTACTCAGGCTATGTGCACTTGTAAGGACTGACTGTGTTAGTGACTCTGGTGGGCAATTAGGCTGTGGAATGGTGATGATGGTGGTATGTACAGTAGATGATATACTTTAGGGTTTTAAATGCATATCCTTTTTGGTGTCTTTGTTGCTTTTAGCTTTGTTTTTGTTTTGGTCCCCTTTTATTGACCTAAAGATCGTTTTCTGATTATACTCCCTTTGGCAATGTGTTCAGCCCCAGATCTGGACCACAAAGCTATGTTGAACTCCTCTCATGTTAGGGAAATCCGTTAATGTCCGTAGTCTCTGTCTCAATAGCCTGCTTGGAATGGCGGAGGGATTGGCTGGCATATTATTTCAGTTACTTTTCATCCAGGCCTATTAGAGCTGTTTTGGTCCTCTAATCTTTTTTTTTTCCTATGACTAGAGCAAATCAACAATTGCCACTTGATGCTTATGGGAAGTTGGGGTCATTATTCTGGGCAGAATGTCTTCACTTTGGGATTTCTAGAGACAACCCAAAGAAGCAGGAAATTAGATCTAAAAATCCTCCTCCACCTGACATGCCCAGAGAGAATCTACTGCTTGTGGCAACAGAACGTGGGTGGATGGAAAGGTTCAGGGGTGGGAGTGGGGTTCAGAGATTAAAACAGGAGAAAAATCCCTGAGTGGCTCTCAAAACATAAGCCTGAACATCAGTCTATATGCCTTTGTGGGGCTTGGCAGTGCTTTAATCTAAGTAAAATCTAGGATCTTATGTTGTTTTCCTCTCAAGAGAACGTAAATTCCCAGAGTGCAGGGATAATTTTAATATTGTGTGTTTCTCCTCATAGGTGGGGTGGGGATATGAGTGAATGCATTAAGGATTTATGTTCTCATTCTCTGCTGTTATTCATAAAGATATTATTTTGATGAGCTTCTTACTTTCTAATTCTGTGGACATAGATGTAATTGCTCTACCTATAGTACATCAGTGTTCTTTTGTTTTATTTGAGAATTTGTGAGAACTAGAGAAAGCCTAGTCTACCATCTTGTTGGTCATGGGATTTGTAAGTCCCCAAAATTGTCTTTATTACTAGTCCTGCTGGCCTTTTACAGTTTTGATGATTTTTTTATCTTAGTGTAGCCTTTTTTTTTTTTTTTTTGCTTTTTGGAGGAGGAAGGTAGTGCAATTGGGGTTAAGTGACTTGCCCAAGGTCACATGGCTAGTAAGTGATAAGTGTCTGAGGATGGATTTGAACTCAGTTCCTCTTGATTCCAGGGCCAGTACTCTATTCACTGAGCCACCTAGCCACCCCTTGATGTAGCATTTGACTACTTTAACCACCTTCTGAATTCTCTCTCTTTTCTGTTTTGGTGATACACTTATTTCTCATTTATCCTCCTATATGTCTTATAAACCTTTTCAATCTTCTTTCCAAAATAATCATATGGTGCTCTTTATGTGGTTATAATCTGAGGTCCTGTCATTGTCTCTCTATACACTCTTTCTTTATCATCTTATCTGCTCTTGTCCACTCAACTATCAGTTTTATACATATTCTTCTAAAATTTCCATATCCTGTTTTCAGTAGTTTCTTGAACAAGTTCCTTATATCCAAATGATATCTGTGTATCTTAATATGGTAGTACCATGATCATTTCAAATTCAGTATGTCTAAAATGGAACTTATTATCTTTCCCTTAAAACCTACCTTTCTTCAAACTTCTCTGTTTTTCTTGGAGGCCTTCACTATTCTTCTAGTCACACAAATTTGAAACCCTGGGATTTTTCAAGAACTCTGTCAAAGTTCATCTCAAGTAAATTGTCAAGTTCTGTTCATTCTCTCTCACCAAATCTTTCATATCTCTTTTCTCTCCATTCCTACCATACCTGCCCTGATCAAAATCATTATCACCTCTCTCTCCTTGATAACTACAGTAGACTCATAATTGTTCTCCTTGAACCTAAACTACCCTTTCTTCCTTTAAGCTGTCTTTTTCACAGATGGCCAGTCATGGCACCATGTAATTGCCAAGAAATATAATTCCCAAGAAAAACAACATGCCTCTAGGATCAGTTATAAATGTCCCTTTTAGTATTTAAACTCCTAAACAATTTGGACCATCCTCTCTTTCCAAGATGATAAAATATTATTTTCCATCACATAGTTTGTGTGCCAACCAAACTGATCTTAATGTTTTTTATCAATCTTATCTTAATGCTTCTTACCAATGACATCCTATGAATCTTTGCATAGGTTAGGGGTGGGGAACCAGCAGATCTCAAGACTATACCTGGAGTATTTCCCCCATTTGTCTCTTAGAATCCCTAACTTTCTACAAAGCTCCTGTTATATGCTACCTGTCTATCTATAAAAGGAAAGAGGGAGAGAGGAAGGGAGGAAGAGAGGGACAGAGGGACACAGACATACAGAGTGAGTGAATGTGAGAGTGAGTGTGTGTGTCCCTTTCCTCCTTCCCTTTCTTGGACAGACCATGAAACCTTGTCCCAACCTGTACCAAAAGGAATGTAGAAATGACACTGCTCTAACACTAAGACCCATTACCTCTTCCCAATGGTGGTGGCCTATATCTATGAAGCAGACACCTTATGCATTTTCTAAAGACTTCTAAGCCTTGTAGCTAAACCTTTTGGACCACTAAGACTTTCCACTTGTCTCACCACTGATCTCTCTTAAATTTGTTTTCGACTAATTAGTCTGTTAGTCCCTTGAGAACTGAGACTGCCTTCTTTTTCTCTTTTTGTCTCCAATACTTAGCACAATTTTTGGCACATAGTACTCAATAAACTAAATCCTTTTAAATTATTGATTCTTTATTTCATTCTAGTGTTTCGTACATTTTAGCTACACTTATGATTTTCCCACTTTTTAGAGGGAATTTAGTGGTATTGGTATTTCTGATTCCTCTTAATGTAGCTTCCCTTCTTGTTTTACCAAAAGGAAAGATCTTGGTTCTACTTCCCCCATGTCAAAACCAACATCATGTAGGGATGTTTGAAATCTTTTACTGCTAAGTCTGTTTGTTTGTTTGTTTGTTTGTTTTTAGCTTATTACTGTATTGGTTATGCTTAGACTTATAGGATCTCCCAAAATTCAATACCCAACATTGAAAAGAAATTTGAAAAAAAATGAAAAGAATATTCATTTTGAAAGTAGAAGAATGCCCCAATGGAATCAGAAGCACCATAGAAAAGCTCAAAGTATGTAAGTACCTCATATAATCAATGGCCTCTGTCTAAGTAGTGCTTCTTGGAATTTTGAATGGATTCTTCATTGTATTTTATTTTGCCAAGAGAAGACATAAGTGATAATAATAGACTATGTTGGCTTAGGATTAGGAGGTTCCTCAGAGGTCATCTAATCTAATGCCTACATAAAACATGATTTCCTGTATTCCATTTTTTACATTCACACTTAATAGCCTACAATCAAAGACCTGTGGTAAAGAGGACCTCCTTAATTTACCCTCCTTCCCCTAGAGCACCACAGTTTACTTTATACCTCTTATGCTGGATAGAAACCCAGTTACTCACTTGGCAGGAAACAGAGTAAGTCCAACTACAAAATGACAACTGCTCAAATATGATGTAAAGGGCAAGAAGGGAAGGTTAACTAGTCAGAGACCTGGAAAGAAGCATCAATGAGAGATTGATTTGGGGAAAATATATTCTGGATTAAAGATCAAAGGAAATCAAACAAAATACCGCCCTGTTTTCTTCTTTAATGAATAATTACTAAATATATTAAAAACTTCATGTTTATTCAGTGCTTTAAGATTTTGTAATGGTAAGGGAATTTGAAGATCTTCCCTGCCCCTTAATAGGCCAACAAGAGACACTTGCTTAGGGGAGGCTTGTTTTTCAGGAAGGCCCCCCTTTTGTTACTTTGTAATTAAAGAGTAGGTCACAAAGGTTGTGATGTCCTCTGACCCTGGAGAAGGTTATATATACTCTAAGGTGAGGTTTTACTTTGGAGCTCTCTTATGGGAAAAGTTTTGTGATTTGGCCAGATGAGACTCTGAACGGCCATTGAGCACCCCCGGCTTTGAAAACCCACATGCTGGTGCTTCTCTCTCTGGTAATTAACTATGTATGTATGTAATTGTCAGACAGGTAGAAGGCCTGTTTTCTGTTGAATTATGTTATTTTCTCTGTCTGTGTTTTTGTCTACTTGTAATTTCAGTTTGTATTTTCTCTGAAGTTCGAGGTGCTGACTTTTTCCCCTCAATTAAGTAAATGATATATATGTTTGATTAAACTAACATTGTTAACCCTTTTTGAGTTGCTTTCCTTTAGAGAAACAGATCAAAGAACCTGTGTAAGCAGCCATCCTGAGTATGCTAGGGTGCTTGCTGATTTGCATAACTCAATATATATGAATATACATACACATGTATATTATCTCATTTTGATAAAAAGTCATGGTTTATTGAAGGTATCATTTACTTCCTATTTAGACATGTTGATATAAAGCATTTTTGTATGTTTTATGCATTCTGTATGTATTGTATGCAATTAGAAGAATGTTAGGATATTGATGTGTTATAAAAAAAAAAAGACTTACATTGTGAGTTTGTCATGTTATAGGAAAAAGGCATTACATACTCCATGATTATGCACACAATATTCAATGAGGATTAGTATAATGATGCATTATAAAGTCAGTATTAGCAGGTAGTATTTGAAACATCTGTTTCTGTCCCTGGTGCTGTTAAATTAAATTAGAGCTATATTCAGATTGAATTTATTTTTGTCAATTTAAATGTTCTACTGTCTTTACAAAAAATGCACATACTTGTGTATGCATTTGTTTTTGTATTTTCTTAAAAATTGAATCCAGGAAGGTCACAGAGCTAAAGAGAAGTTAGAAGTTCAATGGTAGATCAACATGATGAGGAAAAGCAATACATCTCTGGACTTAACATGCTTTATTTTAGTATACTTTGAGATATAAAACTCAGTGGAATTACTTTACAAGCAAGGCATGGGAACAACAGCAATGATAATGCCATTTATCTAGTGCTTTCTGGTTTGCAAAGTACTTTACAAATGGTAGCTCATCTTATCTTCAGTAACCCTGGGAGGTAATGCTATTGTTACTCCCATTTTACAAAGGAGAAAACTGATGCAGAGGGAGGTTAATTTGCCAAGGTCACATAGGTAGAAAATATTTGAGGTTAGATTTGACCTTTGGTCTTCCTGATTCCAGGTCCAGTAGTCACTGCACCACCTAGCTGCCAGAGAGTCACTGAAGTGTATTGGAAAGAACATTGCATTCAGGGTCAAGCCTTCCCTTGCTCCTCACCAACTATGGGATGTTAGTGGAGATTATGTAAAAAGATAAAGTAGAAGACCTAATACCAAAAGTAAAATTGTTTTCCTTATGGGTATCACTGAAATTTATTAGATGAGAACCATGACTGGAATGAGATTAACCAGTTATATTTTACAGAGAAGTAACTTGAGTATAACAAAGACATTGTGTATACTTTGCATTTGTGTGTGTGTGTGTGTGTGTGTGTGTGTGTGTGTGTGTGTGTGAGACAGAGACAGTGAGAGAGAGAGAGAGAGAGAGAGAGAGAGAGAGACATGGACAGAGGGACAGAGAGAAAGATAGATAGATAGATAGATAGATAGATAGATAGATAGATAGATAGATAGATAGAGATAGATACATAGATACTTAGATACATAGATACATCAATACATAGATAGACAGAGGGATAGAGGCTTGTTCTTCTTAAGGTGCACTGTCTCAACTAGATATTTCCATCACCTGCTGACCTTGGCTCAGCAAGTTGTCCATTTGATGAGCTAGCACCACCCTGGGCATAAATACCAATGGGCTAGTGAGACTTTTCTACTGCTGGACAGATGCAGCCAGACAGGACTGGGAAATCGGCCCACTTTCTTAGTCTGCTTCTTCACTTTGGACTTTATGCTTGTATTGGACTCTGTTCACTCTGGGTTGGGATTGGACTTTATGCTTGTATTGGACTCTGTTCACTCTGGGTTGACCTGAGCCTCAGTCCTTTTATGTCCTCCTACTGTTTTCACAGCGCAGTCTCTGGGGAGTGAGTGTTTTTCTGTGCTTCTGAAATGGTGTGATCTGGGGAGAGATCTGTTCACTGCTCTCCTGGTCTGAGACCTGTAAGTTGCATCTGCTGGTTTTCGTATCATTGATGTTCAGTGGACTGCTGATGGATTTAGCCACTGCCCAGTGAGTGGACATAGTCATCTCTCACTGAGACGTTCTGTGAGTTTAGGGAGACAGAACTGCTCTTTCCCCTTTGATTGTTGTCTACTGCCTGGTTATTTCACTGCGTGCTGCCTGCTGGGGGAATGTTTAGAGAACTGAATTGCTATTCTGTTCCTGGATTCAGGGCCAAAGAGTTAAGTATCTAGAATTTGTTCTCTGCTTAGTACTCAGTTGTGCTCAATTGCTACTGTTCCTTGCAGGTCTTGATCTGTGACCTGAAACTAGTTAATGGGTTAGCAATGGCACTTGAGATTTCTTCTTATTCCCAGTGCTAGTTCACAGGTCCTGAAGTTCTCTTTCTGCCCCAGTGTTTTCAGTCCTGGTGTCCAGAAACATAATGTCTTTAGTGAAATCACTTGATACAAAAGTTACATTGTGTATACTGTGTGTGTGTGTGAGTGAGTGTGTGTGTGTGTGTGTGTGTGTGTGTGTGTGTGTGAGAGAGAGAGAGACAGAGAGACAGAGAGAGAGAGAGAGAGAGAGAGAGAGAGAGAGAGAGAGAGAAAGAGAGAGAGATTGAGAGAAAGCGAAACAGAGAGAGAGAAACAGAGACAGAGACAGAGAGACAGAGATCGAGAAATATGGAGAGATGGACTGAGAAGAAAGGTAGATAGATAGATAGATAGCATGAAATTAAAGAGCATTCACTGGAGACTTCCTGCTAAGTTAACTTTGAACTATTAAATATTTTGAGTCCAGCCAGTCTTCTAATTATGTGATCTTTTTGTTTTTTTCTCCTTTTTTTTCCTATAAGAATACCTTCTTCTTTTAAAAATCAGAATATTTTTCTTCCTCTAGTATGGTAATATACATCACACTTTCCATGATCATTTGACTGTAGCTCAATATTTCTTTGTTATCATACTTTGCCCATTCTATCGATGTCCAAAAAACTAATTTTTTGGACTAAAAGACTGGAATTGATGAAGGGCAAATAAGATGATCTTAACTTAATATTATTAGTTATCTTGGCTACCAACTCCACTTTTTTTCCCTGTCATTTCCAAGGAAAAAATTATTCTTCATTGCATATTTTTTTAAAAAGCAAAATAAAAATTAAGCAGCACCCCCATAGGTCTTTTATCAGTTGTCATTGTCCCACATGCCCCAAAGCAATTCTTCTATCCCTTCTTTAGTCATTCATTCATTGTAGATAAGCAGCTCTTCTTCAGGGCATCCAATTTTATCCTATTTAGGAAGAATCTTCTTGTTCTTGTTGTTCTATTCATTTGTTTTTAGTCTCAAGGGAAGTTTTTCTTTTTCCTTCATTACTCATCTATATGACATTTTCTACTCTATAATTCATCCTTCTGATATGGGATACATTTCCTCTTCTCTATAGCTTTTCCTTTCCCAATTAAAACTATATTTTTGTATTTATTTGATTATCAATCCATCAGTCTGTCTATCTGCTTATCTATCTTCTTTCTCTCTGTTTAACTGAAAATTTCATTCTCCATGTTAACTTGGAGTATCGAGATGTTGCACTTTTGCTATTCTCTTCAAGGACAGAGATTAGCCTATATTTGCATCATAGAGAGGAATTTCTTTGACACTGCTAGATAGGAAAAAAAAAGGTCCATTAATCTCTTTAGAAAGTAAGGGATCAGGGCAGCTAGGTGGCGCAGTGAATAGAGCGCCAGCCCTGAAGTCAGAAGGACCTGAGTTCCTAGCTGGCCTCCGACACTTAATTCACACAAACAAAAACCTAGCCATGTAACCTTGGGCAAGTTACTTAACCCCAATTGCTTTAATAAATAAATAAATAAATAAAATAAATAAATAAAATAAATAAATAAATAAATTAAATTAAATTAAATTAAAAAAAAAAGAAAGTAAGGGATCAGGGCCACTAGGTGGCACAGTGAATAGAGTACAGGCCCTGGATTCAAGAAGACCTGAGTTCAAATTAGGTATCAGAACCTTAGCGCGCGCACACACACACACCCCCACACCCCCACACACACACACACACACAAATTAGCCTTGTGACCTTGGGCAAGTCGCTTAACCCCAATTGCCCTCCAAAAAGAAAGAAAGAGAGAGAGAGAAAGAAAGAAAGAAAGAAAGAAAGAAAGAAAGAAAGAAAGAAAGAAAGAAAGAAAGAAAGAAAGAAAGGGATCAGGGTGGTACAGTGAATAGAATGGGAGTCCTGCAGTCAGGAGGACCTGAGTTCAAATTTGGCCTCAGACACTTAACACTTACTAGCTCTGTGACCTTGGGCAAATTATTTCCCCCTCCAAAAAAACAAAAGTAAGTAGGGGATCTCATGGGATTTCTACAGTACAGTTGTTCTTTAGATTTTAGTGATGAAAAAGATTAAACAATTGCTGTTTTTGCAACGTCTTGATAGTGTACTTTAATTAATTTCATTTCCTTGTCTATTTAGAGTCAGTATTTCTCAGATTTCTGGCATTTGATTCACCTAAATCAGAAGGAAAAAAAAATTATGTGGACTAATTACTTTCCACATTTGTTGTGATAGACCGTACACCTCCATACACATACACTAATATTATTGAAAAATTAATAACGAATATTGATAGGAAAGTTGGCACTACAGTTGATAAAATATTATATCTGATTTTTTTTCAATTATAAACATAGGAAAACAATATTTTTTTGAGAAAATGTATGGAAATTTTCATAATATATACTTACCCTTCTTAGGGGATCTTCAGGGACCAAGAGTGTTCTACAGCTAAGACATTCAGAACCAGTATTCCAAATCGTCTGATACAGTTTAGAACACTTTTTCTCCCTCTTATTTGTGTATTCATTAGATACTTATTTTTAAAATATTCCCCATTTTATATGTTTAAAAATTTCTAAATGTGTTGACTCTCTTCTCTTTTGCTGCTCTCCACATCATGCTACGGTACTTTTTGCTGACATGTAGAGAACTGTTTCTGAAAGTCAGAGTTTGAAAATACAGCTGTGATTTATGTTGTTGACTAAATATCACAGCAAGTAAGGTCCCCTTCCAAATGAGTGCTAGCCTTGTACTTAGCAGGATTTTTACTACCTTATTAGCTGTAAAACTCACTTCAAAAATCTGATTTAGAATACTTCACTCTCCCATTTAACTAGCTGCCAGGTCAAGAGGAAGAAAAAGAAGTTGGAAAAATATGACAACTAAAGGGATCTTCAATACTCTCTTGGTATTTAAAATGAAAAAAAAAGTATACGTGTAAAAAAAAATATATACATATATATGTGTGTGTGTATACATATGTGTGCACATATACATATAAATGATTGTATACACACACACACACACACATAATGAGTGAGCGTCTCCTTTACCTACCCTTCCCAAAGGAGACTTTAATTTATACTGGCAAAGAAAGCAGGAGAGTTGGGCTACAAGGTTGGCTGAACTGTTCTCAGAGAAAGGGTACTGGGTTAGAATAATATCTGCCTCTTGCATAGATATTGTAATTTTAATTCAAGCTGTACTTTTGAATAATGTCCTTTAACAAGGAAGAAGTTCAGACTACATATCCAAAGATTGACTCCTTTCCCAGCAATCCACATTACACAAAGATCACACATAGCAAATACTAAATAAATCCATTAACCAAAATGAAGAATCAACAAAAACCAGAGAAGTTGTACATATAACAATATCTTAACAAGGTACTTAAAAATCAGCAGAGGAGGCAAAGCCATGATTGCTATGTTATTTAGAGGCCATTCAGTTGTGTGTTCCCTGCCCAAGAAACAAAAACACACAAAAAAATTAAACATATAAAAACTCCTTCAAATATCTCTAGAAAATATACACTAACTAATATTATTGGGGAAATCCATGAAAAAGTCACAATAACTTATTTTTCTAGCCCAGGCCAGAATAGAAAAACAGACAGACAGGTCTAAGGACACCAGTAGGAAGATAACTAGTCCTGGCTCCATCTGTTCTCCATTTTCCTTAATGTCAAGTATCTGGTATTGTCTTCTTTGTTGGGTGGGGGAAGGGATACATTTTTCCTAAAAACACTCTTCCAAAACCAGTAAGAACAGGAAAACCTCTAGAGAAAGGCATTATGGTCCTCCAATTCCTAGAGTTTACATCCTCTTAGTTTCTAGGAAGAGCACTAAAAAGCAGAGACATGCCCTTGCTGATCATGGTCAAAACTATGTATACACACACATATACAAAACTCTCATATGGCTAGGAGAGTTAGACTAGGGGGAAAATTGAGCTCTGGAAATGGAGGAAGATGAGGCTGGTTGCTGAACCTCTCCAGGAATTATGATTTGGAGACCTTGGATGTAGGGACATTTCCAGATACACATGGAAGCTAATTCACTCTGACCGGAACCTGCATACTCTCTGACCCAGAACACAGGAAGAATGACTCACCCAACTTCATCTGTCACTTTATAGGAGAAAAGAGATCACTCTTTCCTGAACTAGTCTGTATTCCTCTTGTACAACCAAACCAGGGATATTCCAAAGCTGGAAATTAACACACAAACCCTATATCCTCAAAGACACATTTTCTATATCATAACATACTAGCAAAGATATAGCATTGTTCCTCCTAAAACAAAAGGGAAAAAAGTGGGAGGGGATGAAAAGAAGGAAGGAAGAAAAGGAAGGAAAAAAGAGGAGGAGAAAATAGGAATAGAAGAGGGGAAAAAAGAGGAGAAGAAGGAGGGAAGGGAAGAAGAAGACAACAGCAAAAACAACAACAGCATATAAATACCCTATACTATATAGTCTTATCTAGGATTTTAAGGAGAAGGAAAAAAAAAGGAATGGAAGCATTAGCTTAAGAAAGAAACTATTTGAAGGGTATTCCTTCAAAATTTATGGAATTATGTCATATTTCAAGGAAAATACACATACCTGTATGCATGCATAGATATATATGTGTATATGTATATATGTGTGTATATAATGCATATATGTTCATATATAGGGACACATATGCACACATACATATGTAATTATATATAATTATGTTTGTGAGCATATGTGTGTATATACATACACATTTGTATGTAAGTGCATTATATGTGCTTGTGTGCACCTGGAGAGAGCAAGAGATTGCCTTTTGGGTACATCTGCAAAATCCCTTTATGTATAGTAGGATTTTTTTCTTCCTTTGCAAACAATTCTATATGAACAACAAATGGGATTTAAATTGAGAGCTTTCCCCACCCTCTTTTCCCTATTTATACCAAGAAGTCCCAAATAAACTTTGGAATGGAAGACCTCCATCTCCTGGTCTCCATTTACAAGTTTCTGAACAGCTCTGCAGTATATTCCTTTATATATTCAAAACTAGGCTATCAAAATATAATGCCAATTTAAACTACAACCATTATTTATATTAGTGGTGCTGGGGGAGGAAAAAAATGAAGTGGCAAATTAATCTTTGTGCAGCAAAGAACTCCTTAAAATAGGTTTTCAGCATGCATGGTAATGAACTATTGCTATCTCTACAGAACAGACATCTTGAAATAACTATGTCCGAAGTTGTTTAAAATCCTTTCCCGAGAATTTCCGTTTCTGTAATGCAAGGAAGACTGATTCCTCTCTTATAACACTGAACAACACTAGCCTCATTTTTTTTATCCTTTGCCTAATATAGGGAACTCATGAATCAGCTATGACTTTTACATGCCTTCCCTTTGACCTTCCCACTGATAATCGTAATAATGTTCAGCTGCTGAGAATCAATCAGTTTTCATAAAGGCAGCAGCCTTCAGATTAATCTCATATTATTAATTCTGCAAGTTAAAGAGACACGTGAGACAGACAAGATGGCTTTCACTGCTATTTGCTCCCCTTAAAAAATATTTCCTGTGGATAATAAACAAACAAATTTCCAATTTGGTGAAGCTGTAAATTTGCAGCCTTCACAAAAATTAATTTAAATGGATGTGACTGTGAGGTTGGGATTGTAAAGATTAGGGGAGGCTCCTGTAGATATAATTGCCTGCTCAGTTCATCTGCCTCTCTGTCACTCAAGAGTGCCACAGCTGCATTAACAGCTCTAATCATAATCTAATTCTCAGATCAAATTCCCATCTTCAATATATCCTTTAATAAGGCCTCCATTCTCCATCTTTTAGCCTTAATTATTGCTTCCCGTCTCCCCTGACAACCAAATTAAAAGGTACATGCTGAAGCTCTATAATAATAATAATGATATTAAAAAAAAGCACAGATACAAACCTCTGTGCTGCAAATCCACACTAACCTTGTCAAGGTTGGATGTCTTCTGATAACTAGATTTTCCATGGATAGCATGACCACTGGAAGATAAGAAATACAATTTTATAATCGTGTATTGATTTTTTTTTTTGCCTTACTCTCCCCCTTCCTTTGCTAATATGGACAATTACCTGGTTTGGTTTTAGATTATCACAATTGGAAGAGGTGTTTTTATTGAAGGATTGCCAGAAATGGATAGCTTTACCTCCTTGGGTATGGTGGTCCATTTCTGTCAACTATAAAAGTCAAGTCTTGACAAATGATTTCAGGAAAGCCAACCAATGCCAGGGATGTTAACCAGCTGCATCTAAGGAAGTTTCTTGGTGCCACTTCTTACCACAAAAACATTCTCAGTCTATCATCACACTGTAGATTTAGAACTGGAAAGGACCCATCTGATGATCATCTAATACACCTCTATTTAATAGAGATGGAACCTAAAGATCAATAAGGTATTGACTTGCCCAAGGTCACATGGTAGAAGAAAAATGGAATTTGAACCCAGATACTCCAAATCAGGTGCCTACTTCTCTGTGCCATTTTTTCACCTCCATTCATTCCTTTCTTCTTTATTATATCTTTCATTATTTTGACACTGCCTATATGCTCTGTCTCATAATCTTTCTCCACTGGCTATGCTAGAGAGCTGATGATAGTACCTATAAATATTTCTTTGCCCCACTGATGGCAATCACAGAAAAATGAGTTGTTGGTTCCCTTACATTATAGTGAACAAAATATTCATGCAGTGAGAAACTGATATCTTGAAGAGTTCAGTTCAAGCAGTACACCCCACTATAGATCAAAAAATAAATATTTTTTAAGAAACTGCTATATCAAGTCACAAAGCATTTATTAAGTGCCATCTATATGTCTGACATTGTGTTAAGTGTTGGGGATACAAAGAAAGACAAAAGACTTCCCCTGTGTAAAAGGTGCCCACGATCAAATGGGGAAAGATAACACATGAACAACCATGTAGAAACAAGATATATATAGGGCAAGTTGGAGATAATCTCACTAATTTTAAAAAGGGAATGGTGGCTTTTAATTGAGACTTGAAGGAAGTTAGGGAAAGCAGGAGAAGCAATGAGGAAAAGAGAGTTCCAGGCATATGGAGGACAGCCAATGAAAATCCCAACAGTTGGGAGAAAGAGTGTCTGTGTGAGTAAGGGAAAGGAAGCCAGTGACATTGAATAAAAAACAATTGGAAGAGAGTATAGTATAAAAAATATTCGAAAAATAGGAAAGGTCCAGGTTGTGGAGAGTTTTAAAAGTCAAACAGAGGATTTTATATTTGATTCTGGAGGTAATAGGGAGTCATTGGAATTTTTGATTCCTGCTGTCTTGGGTGATCACTTTGATAGTCCAGTGGTGAGTTAATGAGGACCTGAATGAGGTTGATTGCAGCATCTAGGGGGTGGGGAGACATATAAAAAAGATGTAGGAAGGGTAGAAGCAACAGGACTTGGAAACAAATTGGATATGGGGAAGGGGGAAAGAATTGAAGATGACATCTAATTGCTTTTGTGGATAACTGAGTGTGAATGTGGTTGTGCTCTTTACAGTAATAGAGAAGTCAGGAAAATAGGAGATGTTTTAGAAGAAAATATTGAGTCCAGTGGTATGCATGTAAATTTTAAGATATTCATGGGACATCCAGTTTGAGATGTCCAATTGGTAGTTGGAAATGTGAGTGGAAGTCAGTCAAAAGAGAATTTAGGGGTGAACAATTCTGAAAATCATCTTCATGGAGATGACAATTGAATACATGGGGGTTGATGACATAACTTAGGGAAAACACTGTAGAGGGAGAAGAAAATAGGAACCTGAAAAGAGCTTTGTGAAAAATATTTACATGGTGCAACTTGGATAAAGATCCCATAAAGGAGATTGAGAAAGAGTAGTTATAAATGTAGGAAAAGGATCATAGGAAAAAAGTGCCCCCAAATCCAGAAAGGTCAACATAAAAAGAGAATGTAAAGAGAATGAAAAACAGTGTCAAAGGCTGCAATATGGTCAAGTAGGGCAAAAATTAAGAAGCCATCATTAGATTGGACAATTAAGAGATCATTGCTAACTTTGCAGACAGTATTGCCCTTGAATGACTTGGTTGGAAGCCAGACTAAAAAAAATATTTAAAAAGAGTGAGAGGGAAGAAAATGGAGATCATGATTTTAGATGATATTTTCAAGGAGTTTAATGGTAAAATAGGGGAGAGATATGGACTGAGAGCAGGTATGGACAAATCAAGTGAGTATAGTTTGGTGATGGAAGAGACATGGACATAGCTGCAGTTATCAGTAAAGCTACTCCGCCAGACACCATGGTAAGCATGGAACATAAAAAGACAAATATAAACCAGAGCTTTGTGGGAAACTCTCTAGGCCTCAGTGTTCCCTCCTATGAAAAAAGGGTTGATCATATAGCATATCTCATTTATTCAGAAAGATAGGAACAATGGCAATCAGCACTAATTTTGGGAATTCTTGGTTTAGTAAATTTCTACTGTCCACATAGATTGGCATTTTTTTGCAACCTAAAAATCTTAAAGAAATCATTAGTTTACTGAAAAGTTGACTTATCCACTGAGGCTCAGCTAGAATGCATCAGTAAAAGAGTTTCAAACAGCGAAGTCTCTTTGGCTTTGATTTCTCCTTTGATATTACTTTGTACCTACTTAGAGAGATATGTAAAATCCAAAAGTGTTAGGAACACAGAGCACTTTAAGCTGCTGGGAATATACACCCATACTCTGTCTTCTTACTAATGTAAAGAAAAAAAAAACCCAGAAGCTATTATTGTTTGATTGATTTAAATATTTTTAAATGAAAAAGAATTATTATGTAGGTCATAAGCCTCCATACCACCATATTCTCGGAGATTTTAAGTCCTCATGTTTGAATTTTCTACTTTTCATTCAGACATTAAACAGGTCAGGCTTAAGAAAAATTAAAGCATCAGAAGGGGGTTGCTTTGAGCCACTCAGTAAGAGATGTCAACACTTGGCAAGAAGAATGCAGGTAAGCAAAGTTATGGGGAATGCTATTTGCTCCCCAGATAAGACCTAGAAAACCAAATGGCAATGTCATTTATTGTCCAGATGCAAGCAAATGCTGATTCTGCACTGGCAAGGGTGATTTCAGTATTCCATGGGACAGAGCAGACTGATTGGGGATAAGCAACAACAAAGGCAGCTGAGTGAGCTGAACATGACTACAGAACTCAAGGGCGATTGAAGTGAACCCGGCAGGCAGTGTTTTCACAGATAAGGCAGGCCTTCAAGAAGACCAAACATGTAAACCTGGGAGCCTTTAATTACTCACATACCAGTATTGATTGGGATAACAACTATGTGAAAACTAAGGCTTTGAATCAGTTTGTGAGAGAAGTACAGGATTGTTTTCTTAAGCAGTTTATTGAATTATCTGCATGGTCCCAGGCGATTCTGGCTTCAGTCTAAGAAAATGGGAATCACCTTAGGGGAATGGAAAAAAAAAGGAAAGAAAAGAAGGTGGAGAAAGAAAAGAGGAGGAGAGAGAGAGAGAGAGAGAGAGAGAGAGAGAGAGAGAGAGAGAGAGAGAGAGAGAGAGAGAGAGAGCGGTGTCAAAAAAGATTAGAATTTAAATACGGACACTCAGGTTGATTACGAATAGCCTTAAGTTTTAATAGATATTTTAAAACATCATTGTAGAGACATAAGGTACTTAAGGCCTCTTCCACCAAAAAAAAAAACAAAAAAGATCCAGGTATTGGGAAAAGACGACCCTAAATAAAATGTGGAGGTATGGATGTGTGTTTGTATGTCTGTGTATGAATATGTGTGTGCACGTATACATATGAATTTTATGTATATATGCATACACATGTATGTATATATGTATGTATGTGTCATATAAGGTAGAAAAGAGGGGATATGATCCAGATGAATAGGCTGAAGATAGTGCTATTACCAGACAGTTAAGGAGGCTCTGTCACGTCCTTCCAGACACCTAATTTCCTCATTTCTATAAAGAGGGAGTGGGCCTAAATTATCTCTATGATTCCTCCTACTTCTAAACCCTAAAATTCTAAGCAAGCAGCCAACCCTGTAGTTTTCTTTAAAATTGATGAGTGACTGCCTCCTCCTCAAATCACTTAATTGCAATTCAAGGTATAGAGAAAGTCCTATTTATAGAGGTAGGAAGTCACTTAAGGGATATTATTTGAAGAGAGTTAATGAAAACTGGAATTTTTCAACCTACCCAACAGTCCTCCATGGGTCCTGAAATGTCAGCCCTTCACTCATTATAATTAAGTTACCCTAATTTTTTAACTGGGTTGTTATTAGAATCAAAGAAAACAATGTTCATATTTTGCAGAGTTCTCAACTGTTTAAAAATTAAAAAATAAGAACTTTATAATTGATATGCTATTATTCAAATGCAAATATATTACATAGAAAGGAAAACATATTAAACCCTTGTCAACCATACAACATTAGCACAAATTAATTAGTTTATCAGGTTAGTTAAACAATCACCTAGGAAGACCAAGAGGGAATGGGATAAGGCATTTTGAAGGGAAGGAGGGTATTAAAAAAACCGAGGACACAGAACTCTATTCCAGCCAGGCATGATAGTAGGGAACCTGAGGAACCCAAAAGGGAGGGAGACCCTTAAAAGGAGCATAATAACACAAAAGATTAAGTTTGTTGTCTTAATAATTTTGGCAAAGATGGGTCATGCTGTCCTGATGCAAAAATGTCAAACTCTTTTAGGTATTTAGGTACTGCTTGCCCTAGAATATCTCTCACTGTTCTGGAGGTTAGGGATAGAGTTACTATAATAAGAAGAACATTATATTCAGTAGCTAAGTTTTTCAAAGAACATTTCATGCATGATCTCATTTAATGCTGACAATATTGCTAAGCAATTAGTTACTTCAGCTACTATTATTACTATCCTTAGTTTTACAGACAAGTAATCAAAGACACAGAGCGGTTAACAGGCCTACTTGTTGTTGTCACAAAGATGATGAACAACTAGAAACAAAATATGAACCCAAACCTTGCTTTTCTCTGACTGCTAATCCTTTGTCTATTTTTCCATTTCCTTTTGCAAAAGGATTATCTATCCTAAATGATAATACCTAATATTTATCAATAATTTTAGATAAAAAACTTTATATAATATTATTTTATTGAATCTGGTTTCAATAGCAAGGTCACAAATATATATTTATTATGAAATTTAATTCATCCCTATTTCTTTCTTATAGAAACAGTATTGGATTGTTCAAAAATCCTCTGACCATAAACATTAAGTGAGGCATGAAACTAGGAGGTGTATACTATAGGATTATAGTAATGATGGATTATATACAGCACATAGTACAAAGTGAAGACAGATCACCTGTAGGTGGTGAGGTATTCCAGAGGCTCCTTTCTATAATTGACACAGTCTTACCTGAGCAAACCCTGCAAAGCAGCAGAGAGATCTGTAACTACTCAGAAAATCTTGACCTGACCATCCTTATAGGAAATACCAAGTGGATAAAAACTGACTATTGACCAACTTATGATAGGAAATTAGATAAAGAACCTTTAGAGCTTTTCTCAGATTGTGTGTGTGTGTGTGTGTGTGTGTGTGTGTGTGTGTGTGTGTGTGTGTGAATCTGGGATACATAGTAGAGAGTGAGTTAGATTCAGAGTTAAATAAGAAGGGGAAACAGTCTACATCACTGCCAGGAAATTGCAGTGTGCCTTTTATGACCCATGTATCTACCAGAAAAAAGGACCATTTTAGTAACAATTTTATACCACAGTTTTTGTATGGTTGTGAGACATGGAACAAAATAGTTTCTGAAAAAAATTAAAAATGAATCAGTTTCACAGAAAGTTATGGAGAGCCACATTTGTTGGTATTTTTGTTTTGTGAGTCAGCTAAAACATATAATCAATGAGGCTCTTTGAAAAGGAATAGGAAAAACACACAATTTGGGAAATGTATAATGGAAAAAAAGAACATGGGATAATTTCATGTTTAATGATAGGTAGACAGCCAGTATCCTTATAATGTTAGGAAAATGTAAAGAACCTATGGACATAGACAAGAGTCACACAGTATGATGGAAACAATATTCAGATTTCCCATTCTCATGAAAATTAATTTTTCTCCAATGATATTGACTTTATCTTTGAGATTTCATTGTGTCAGAGGACTACCAGATTGGGTTTTTAAAATATGTTTCCTTGCTTTTTTAGGAAAAAAAAAAAACAACACAGAGATTTAGTCTCACTTAGATTTGGCTGGTAGGTCATCCTGAACATCCTAGAGTTAGGGGAGATTTGGTTATCTAAGTCATTTCACCATGTTCTCAATGCATATCTTTGATGAATATCTTTCCTCTTCTGTGACTAGGTAAATATTTTGTTAGTTGTAGAATGGCCTATATGTGTTACATCACAATCTGTATTGAACCTGAACTACCAAGGGCCTAGTATTAGTTAGGCATAGTCTAGAACACACAATGTGTACAGTCATGGATAGGTTGTGACTGTCAATGAAAGTGACATCCAAATCAATGAGATATCAGATCCACTTAGGTATTTGAAAATCTCAATGGATATTAAAAAGTGAAGATGATCCAATACTTCTAAGAAGGGGAATTAGGTTTAATACTAACTTGACGATCCCAAGCCACTCATATATAAGAATTGTGGGGGGAGTGTTAGAAACAAACTTGGCCATTGTGGCCTACATCAGGGACAATAAAAACGGAACTGCAATCTTGACAACTTCAGAATTCCTATGATCTCCAATGAGTTCTTTGGACAGTATTATACTTCTGCCTCTGCCTCTTCAGGCCATCCTAACAAGGATTAAGCTAACCTGGGAACATACCCTTTAATGCCAGTGGTTGAGACTCCATTCACACCAACAACAATCATACTGGTTTAGGCTTTGTAGTTCCATTAACAAATGGGTGGCTCAGTCTATCCAAGAACTGATAGATCTACGAAGACAACTTCTCAGGGCACTTCAGTGCATTTATACTTCTTTGTATTTAGAGGATAACTTTGATAACTTTTTCTTTCTTAATATATTATTCCTGTTAGTTCTTATTATATGAATGAATGACGTTCTCTTTGAGGAATGGAAATTTACTTCTTTTCCTCTTATCATTCTACCTACAGTTGAGCTAAGGATTTCTTTTGGTCAGGGATGAAGGGGCAGTGTACAGACATGCTGTTTGGTGAGGAGTACAAAGAGGAGGAGGAGAAATAGTATAGATATTTAGAATACCCACTTCTGCTCCTTCCCCCTAACCTTTACTTCAAGCTGTGATGCCTATAAAATAGTAAATTTTATTTTTTTTAGGTTTTAGGTTGTGTGTTCCCTGATTGGTAAACTATGTATGGAATATATTTCCTCCTCATCTCCACATCTCAGAATACCTGATTTTCTTCAAAGCACAGTTCAAATGCTGCCTCCTATATGTGGCTTTCATTGAATCTTCTAGCTACTAGTACCATCAAACCCCACCCCCTCCCCAAGAAATTGCATTGCTAGAACATATTGGATGAGGGGATATCCTGTGGGACTGCTATTCTGGGGTGGTGGATAGGGGAAAAATGGGGAAAAATTGTAACTCTAAATCTGACGGAAATGAATGATGTAAACCAGAAGTTAAGCATTTGGAAAAAAAAAAGAAATTGCCTTGTGAAGTTAAAGCATTTGGAAAAAAAAGAAATTGCCTTGCTATCATTTTGTATATACATGTGTGTTATCTATCTTGTCCAAATGCAAGATCCCCATGATGCCAGGGAGTATTTTCAAAGTACTTTCTCTGGTCTGTTGATGTTTAAAAAATGATTTTCAGTGATTTTGGTCTTTTCTATAAAGCCGTGTCATTGTTCAACAAGCTTTCTAATGTTAGTTTATCATGATTATTTCCATGATAATGATATGATGTTGTGAAACCTCACCCTCTCTATATCCCCCTTCCCTATGTACATCACCTTTCAACCAACCATTCTGATAAACATCTCTGAACTTACATAGGCTATTCCACAAACAACAAACAAATACAATGCCTGCTCTGTATTCATAATATTTTCAACTTTTTAGAGCCTACTATGACTTAGGCTCTGTTACCAGAGGCTTTAAGAACTCAGAGTTACTACTCATCACTATAATGAGTCATTAAAGGAGAAAAATAGAAGAATATGTGTTGTGCTATATTATAAGATGTGATACACTGTACTTGGTTGTTCATTGGTCTCAGAATTAAGTGTTAGGAGCCAAAACCAAGGTTCAAGTCCCTATTCTGATTTATACTAGCTGTATGACTCAGGGCTAGTCACTCAAACTTTCCTTCCCCTAAGCAAGTCTCAAGAACTATAAATTTTAGGAAGTTTCTTCATTAAGAATTACCAATGAAATTAGTCATAAACCAATATAAACCAATGAAATAAATTATAGATGTGAAATTAAATGATATTATACCATAGTATACTTCTATTAATAAATGCACACTTATGTGAGAAGCATTGTGATATAATAAATAGAGAGCTGATTTTAGAGCCAGGGAAACTAAAGTGTGTTCTGTAGTTAAGTTTCCCAACATCTAAGGGTTCTCAAGTTACTTTTCAAGACTAAGTAAAAATATGCCCAATTACACTTGAACACGGGGTATTCTACTCATTTAAATGCCTCATCTAAAAATATAAGTATATAGTCATTATAAAATTATTTCACAATAACCAATATTTTATTGCAATACTTTTAAATCTTGTTTATCATACTGTGCCAGCATACTAGGGCTAGTCATTATTTCTCATAAATGAAGTTATGGAGAGGATGATATGATTTTTTTAATAATTATGTTTGAAATGAATCATAAAAATCAATTTTAATGTTTTTCTACAACTGTAAGTTATGAGGATCATTTGATTGGCCATGCTCCTGATCTTTTAGGAGCTCACCTGGGATAGTCTATTCATTGCTCTCAATATCTTTTTTATAACTTTCCCCATCTGAAATTCATTATAAAACTTATCTGATAATTTATCACAATTTTTTAAAGATGAGATTTTTCTGTCTATTACCCCTTCCCCAAAGAAGTGTTTCATACACATATTAAGTGTACAGATGTGTATATATGTATATACATGTATACATATGAATACACATATACATATTTACTATATATACAGGATGGATACAAACTGTGTTCTGGTCAATACAGGCTTACTCTATATAATGCTCACAATTACCAACCAACTAATATTATAATTATTAGAATGTGACCTAAATAGGCTTAAATTTAAAATTATAATGAATATAAATAAGTCCTTCATAATACAGGTAATACTCAAGAATATTACATTGCATTAAGTACACTTTGAAAGTTATTGATTTGTTGGAAATATATAGAACAGGAAACTCTTTAAGAAACTTCAGTGGAAACAGTAGAATCAAGATATATTCGGTTTATGAAACACATACTTCATTTTCAATATTGCAGCTATCTGGTTGTAATTACCAATGGACAATGAATTGTAGACTCTGAGATTACATATAAAAATAAAAACAATAGCGAGGCTATACTTTTGCACCCCCCAAATACCTGGAGGTGTACAAAATATAACCACCATTTCAATAAAACAGCAAGACCAATAAATACATGAGATGCAAAGGTCCAGAAGAACCAAGTATCAGTTGTACTATATATGTTGTACTATCCCATATAGCCATAGAATCATGTCAGAAAAACAGAACTTTAACATCTCTTCTATATCCCTTCCACATCTCCATAGAACTTTGGAATTTAGAATTAGAAGGTTCCACATCTCACATTATCATATTGTAGATAAGGAAACCGAGTTGCAGAAAAGGGAATTGGTCAAAATGATAAAGGTACTAATTGGGAAAAAAATAAAAGGGCAGTTAATTATTTGGCTTCCTACTTTAGAACACACCAAGTAATACATATCTTAATTTTGAAAATGGTTGGATCCTTCATAGAAATTTTGAACCAGGTTTCTGACACTGCTTCAAAAGAGGTAGATGAATCTGTTAAATCCTCACAAAGCCCACCAATTATTTAAAGGGTTATTTCTTATAGGATATATGATTTAAAAAATTTATTTTTAATTTTCCAAAAGAAATAGTTGTATATTGAGAAGACAATGCAACTTATCCAGATAACATGCATTTGTTAGTTGTTAGTTGAGTTGTGGTACAAATTTGCTAGCACACCAAATTAAAAAAAATAAAACAAAACACCTGAAAGGGGATTTAATTTCAGGGGGCAAGAGTCATCCATCTAACTTCACATTCTAGAAAGTAACAGTAGCTATACCCTGGTTTATTTAGAATGGGTAAGCCAAACTTGTATATCTCACAAACCTGTGACCAATATAAGCTGCACCTTTGGGATCACTTCCTAATGCAGAGTTGTAAAAAGATCACTCTTTGGCAATTCTGACTTACATGAATGAATGCTTGTCACAGGTTTAAACCCAAATTTGGGACTCCATTTAGAGAATGTGTGTAAAAACTTGTCATGAGACTTACAGGACTGTATTTTGTTTCTGAACACTAAGGCTGGTGTCATGATTAGGGTACCTACAGTAAATTTCTAGGGCCTATTCTTGGGCCAGGTCAGATCCCACTCTCTTCCATCTTTAACAATAGTATTGTTTGTTTGCATTTGTGTTAATGCTATGACCATGTTCATTTTATTCTTTTATATTGTTTTATTTTATTCTAAACTTAAGAGATAAAGCATGCATTTCCATTGCATAGAGGAAAAGATGACACATGAAACCACAAATCTATTATATACAACTTGCTATTCTTTGAAATACGTAATAAAATTATCAGGTAACTTTTTTTTTTGTTTGTTTCTTACCATTCCACCCCAACTCTAAAGATGGCTACAATTAGACACTGAAATGTTTATATATGTGAAATTATTCTTCATAGCCTACTGTTTATCAGATCTTTCTCTAGATGAAGATAATGTCTTCCTTCATAGGTTCTTTGTACTTTAAATTGAAGTTTGTTTTCCCAGCAGTTATTCCCATGAAAAGAAGCAAATTTCCAACATCTCCCCATGTTCATATGCCTATTACATATAGGATTCATATGTAGGGACTCTATATAGAGCTCACTGCTGGTAAGAAACTTTCAAGGGTTAAAGTAATTAAATAAGAAAGTGTCAGATTTACAGGATTTTTTTTTTTTAAGCAATTGGGGTTAAGTAACTTGCTCAAGGTTACACGGCTAGTCATTATTTATGCGTGGGTGCTCATTTTCTGAGGCCGGATTTGATCTGGGGTCATCCCAACTCTGAGGCCGGCGCTCATACTCACTGCGCCACCTAGCCGCCCCGAGATTTACAGGATTTTTAACACAGATATAAATGGAACTAATCTTCTACCTTAGTTCTCCCTATTCTGGCTAGTCCCACCTTTTCCTCACTGGATGCCATACCATATTCTCAAGCTTCCAAGGCTTGAAGCCCCTTTTGGAACCTTTTACTTAGTATCAGCATTAACAACAGAGTATTTAAGGGTGGATTCTTCCCATATGTCCCCACATGACAAAGATTCCTCCACAGGACTTTAGGTGAAAACAGAATACGTAAATGCCTTCTTCACAGTCTTAGGGAAGTGCATGTGATTGTCATGGAAGATTCTAACCTAAATATTTTTGACCTATTCCCTCTGTCCTGAATGCTTTGACTGGAACAAATTCACTGTGTAAGTCCATTCAGGGGTGAAAAGTCAGTGCCTGCATTTAATGTTCTGGGATAGGATGTGGGTCTAATTTCCCTTCTGAGGCAATATTTCTGAATGATTATGAAGTCTAGGTGACTGGTATTTCCATTGAAACTTAGCTTTTCCCCAGCCATTTTGTCTGAAGTCTATTAGAAACTTTTCTTGTTTCATGACCATGATGTCAATTGGTTCCTGCACCAGTTAAGACTTCAACTCATGGTCAGTTCCATGAATACTTCTCTTTCAGTAAAAGAGTTCACTCTGCTTTCCTAAGTGATCCTTTATGACTAATCACCCAGACATTCCTCCCTACCAACACTTAAGTCGAGGTATGCCTTTTCAGGACTCCACATGCAATCAGATGACTTGAAAAGGTCCTCTGGGGTCATTTATTCCAACTCCTTCATTTTATATAAAATGAAACTAAAGCCCATAGGGGATAGTCAACTTAACCAAACTGACATACATTTTAAGTGGCAGAGCCGAGATTCAAATCCAGGTCCTCCACTACAGATTCAACACCCTTTCCTTTGTATCCCATTGCTTCTCATTATCATAGAGGTTTTAAAACAAACAGATCTACTTTATGTGCAATAGAGGATAACCATCATTTTTGCCTCTCCCTCCCCCCCAAAAAAGAAAAAGAAAATAAGCGTCATTGTAACACTTAGTAGTGCTATTGTAAGATAGGCATGCTTTCAGAAAGCAACTGTGCTCCTGTCTCAATAGAATAAAAATAATTATTAAGACAAAATCATGATTAGCCCTCTAAGAACTCAATAAATGATAAACACAAATATTAAATATTTGTTTTGTTTCATTTTAAATAAGTTATTTTATATCAGTTTTCATTTTTTATTGACCTGTACTATTTTTAAATTTTTCTTAAAGCAATAATAATTTCCATTTCTTATCGCTAACTGCAGACATGGACCCTTAGGCTACTAAAATATTGATTAGCTTTTACCAAGTAAATGTTCAGTATTGCTGATTTAATTGTATTCTCACAAAAGTCTCTAACTGCAATCAGACATAGACTGCATATTGTACCATGAGGCAGGATTCTAAGCACCTTAATCTTAACTATTATAAGAACATGGTAAAGGATAACTACATAGATGGCGTCAAGAGAGATTCCTAGGTTCAAATTTTGCTTTTATTGTGCAAAGATGCCAATATTGAGGAGCTATGATGATAATATATTGTATACCAGATCTGAATGAAAAAGTTTCTAAACTTTCTATAGTGTCAATGTGCTCAGTCATAGGTTAAAACATAGATTCCTTTTCCACCCCTTTGCACTATATAATAACTCAATTACTCCTTTCTAGGGGTGGGTGTGCTGGAAAATGTTTAACAATTAGCTCTTCAAAAAAGTGTGAAATTTTTAAGTTTAATCTGCAGTACTAACATTTTCCCCATCACGATCTTGAGCCAATCAACAAAACAATAAATCAAACCTTTGTTTGTAGTATTTGCTAATGTCAAAGACGTAAATGCTCACACTGACAATTTATAGTTGGCTTATAGGCTAATACAAGCTGGGTCCAGTATAAAAATGATCTTCTCCTTGCCTCTACAAAGTCTTCCCATCTCCCTGTCATGATTAAAAGGTTTTTAGCTAATTTCTGAGCCTAATGTCTGTGTAGCTACTAATGGGGTATCCTCCCCGAGACTTCACTTCCTGATAGCTTCAAAGAATTGGGCTGGGACTGAGCTGCCTAGTGAAGTTGGATGAAGAAGAATCAATCTGACCCCTCACCATGAATGAAAGACATTGCTAAGCCAATCATTGCCTGGGATAGGCCACCTCTTCTGTTCTATTATACTCTGCATACAGCCTTGTGATATTTCACAATTTCTATCCCTTCCTTCCTTCTTTCTTTCTTTCCCTCCCTCCCTCCTTCCTTCCTTCCTTCCTTCCTTCCTTCCTTCCTTCCTTCCTTCCTTCCTTCCTTCCTTCCTTCCTTCCTTCATCTACTACATCATACTATTGATGCAAATCAAGCTTCTACACACTGAAACCCCAAGATCATTTTCAGAGAAACTGACCATGCTTTCACAGCACAGAACAACAGTGACAGAGTACAAATTTAACCCTGTAAGATTTCATCATATTATATTCAACCTAATTTTCTAAACCTATTGACTATTACCTAGCATGTTAGTTCACCTATCTCTGAGTCATCTATAAATTCCCAATCCAAATCAGTGATTAAAAATAAAAGTTAAATATTAGTATAGAATAAAGCCTGGAGACCTGGGAACAACCCACTGGAAACCTCTTTAAAAATGAAATGGAATAATTAATTACCAAACTTTGATTTGGCCATTCAACTCTAAAGCCCTCTTATTGATTTGTACTATTGTCTAGCCTAGTGGTATCCACCTATGTTTGAAATTATGTATGTTTCATTATAGTTTTTAATTTGTTAAATATTTCCCAGTTACATTTGTATCTAGTTTAAACTACATTTGGGAATGTTGCAGTCTGCAACCCAGTGGACTGTGTGTTTGATCTTCTGGTCTAGTCCATAGGGTTCCCTATTTTCCAAAAAAAAGCATGACTGATATTTTATCAAAAAACTTTGCTAAAATCAAAGTAAATTATATTAAATGATATGAATATATGTTTGAATTCTACATTTACAAATAATTCATTTTCCAAGACTTGAAGGGATGATACATAAAAAAATAGTTTAAAAATAACCTACCTTTCATAAATTAAAAACAGGCATTAGTAAAGGTAATGAGAATTAAAGATGGAAATATAGAGAGTCAATAATACCATCCTAAGTAATGAATGGATAAATGTATGTGTGTGTGTGTATGTATATATAATTATTTAAAATATATGACAAAAATGAAATAAATCATCAATATTCATAGGGAATAGCTATAGCCCAGAGGAAGATATATCTGAAACATTTTTGTTTTGCTTTTTTTTGGAGGGGAGGAAGGCAGGGAATTTATTAAGTGACTTACCCAAGGTCACATGGCTAGTAATTGTTAAAGCTAGGAAAGGGGGCCAGATTTCAACTCAGGTCCTCCTGACTCCAGGGCTAGTGATCTATTCACTGCACCCCCTACTTGCCCCCTGACACATTTTAATAGGAAAATAAAGCATTTATGAAAATGGAACATAAATTATTAACTCTAAATGAGGTTTATAAGAAAATGTCATGAAAATTAGAAGCTAAATAAATTTGAAAATTAAAAAAGACTGTAAAGATGATCAAATTGAAATCTGATTTTAAAAATACTAATGAAATGTCAGTCATTAGCTAATCTGATCAAGAAAAAAACAGGGAAATTAAATGAACAAAATAAAAATGAATGAAGTGAATTCAAATCAGTCATACAGGAAATAAAGAGAAATTAACTAATTGATGATCTAAGTATATAGAATGAGAAAAACTTAAAAGTGAAAGAAATTTGATGAGTAGTTGCAAAAGTGAAATATACCCAAATGAAAAAAATACAATAAAAGACCAGAAATTAAAAAATTTAACCTAGATTCTGAAAAGGAAATCAAATAAGGCATAAATTAAATACAACAGGATTAAAAAGGAGGAAACAAACTCTGATAAAAAGATTGATTTCAAGGACTTTTGTTAAGTAAAGAACAGCATGTATATTTCAAAATATTTTTTCCTAGGGTCAAGATGTACTCTATCAAATTCCTTTTATCAGTCTTCAAATATACTCCTGATATCAAAAAGAAGGAAAAAGATCAAGAGAAAATTATAGGCTTACCAAGTAATGAATATTAATACAAAATTTTAAAATAAAATCATAAGATGTCTACAGCAATAGAGCCAGAAAGTAGCCCACTAATATCAAGTTGAACTTCTATCAGGGCCCAATGATTTAGACAATTTTCATAATTAATAACAGAGGATAGGTAATAGACTTGTGATTTCATTGATATAGATAGCTTCTTTTACCAAGGCAAGTTAATGAAGAGGGACAGAGGAGGAAGAGGAGGAGGAGGTAAATGAAAGGAGGAGAATGGAGAAAGGAGGAGGAGGGAGAAAGGAGAAAGAGGGAGAGAAGAGGAAGATGGAGAGAGAAGGAGGAGTAGGGAAGGAGAAAAAGGGGTAAGAGGAAACACGATCTAATTGTATCTCATTTTAGCTTTTTTAAATTTTACTTTTCTTTTTAGTCCTTGCCTAGAAATTTGTAAGAAAAGACCTATTAAATCATCTAGGGCAAGCCCCCTGGAGTACAGAATTCTTCCTAACAGTACATTTTTCCAATGCTCTCTCCAAACTACTTTTGAATAATTCGGATGTTATGGGTTACACCAATTAATTGGGAGAGTATTGTATAATCTAATAATAATAGTCCTTGGTGGGATTTTTTTCTGATTTTCCTCTTTAAATTTTCCCCCTCCTTCCCTTTTAAAACATGTCTTTATTCCCATCTTCCCTTCTGTTCCATTCCTCAATTTGATTCTTCTCTCTCTTTTATATTTGTATTAATACATAGTTTTTCCATGTATAATAATTTCCCCTTTTGTAGCAATTTCTAATTCTATTTTAAGCATTTAAAAGGCTCTAAGTAGAAAGAAGTAATGTTTAATCTTTTTATTTAGTTTTTTAAAATTGTCTTCAGTCAAATGAATATAAATTATGCCTCTACTCTCTAATACTTCATAGTACCCTTTATTCTTTGGATCATTTTGTCTTATACATCAAAAGAAAATAATCAATAATCTTTAATGACACATACTATTCTGTCTCGTCTTAGGTTTGTTGTTATTGTTGTTTTGTTTTAACCATAGTTATGATTTCATCAGGATAGGGAGCTCCTGGAACTTCTACTGATGCAGACCAGTATCTTCTTGGCAACTGATAATCTTAGAACATTCTGGGAAATAAGATTGAGTGAATTACCCAAATGTTTCGTAGCTAGTATATGTCAGAAACAGGATCTGAATCAATGTTTTCTTCATTCTAAGGCAAGTGTTATCCAGTATGCCAAATTTCTTCTTATATTTCTTACTATTTATTATTACTCATTCTTGTAAATAGTATTGACCCTGTGTGTGTGTATGTATGTATATATATGTGTGTGTGTGTGTGTGTGTGTGTGTGTGTGTGTGTGTGTGTGTGTGTGTGTGTATATATATATATATATATATATATATATATATATATATATATATATATAACACTGATGTATTTAAAAATCATTAATCTACCTTTGGTTGTTATGCATACAGTCAAAATTGTTATTCTATTTAAAGGGCTTTAAATACAACCTTTTCCTTTTCTCATGGGGATTAAGGCTTTAATAGCTTATTATTTGCCATTGAATAAATGGCAGATGAATGACCTATTTACGAGAGTTGGTTCACTAATGGGGAAGTTGGTTCACTACTTCACCCTCTTTTATTTGGCAAGGCAAGACTTTGATTTCGAGTTTTTCCCATCAATAATGATTTCTTCTCTACAGTAATGCAACATGCAATGAAAATGACAATCCCTTCTACCTTGGCAAATGTTTGTAGGATTATGATTTCATAATTGTCTTAACACACACTAAAATGGAGATATAATTATATATGATAAGCTGGGAATTTGGTTCAATATTTTCCTCCATATCTATGGGGAAATAACAATACTATGATGATTATTTTGATGATGAAACCAATAAACATATGGTTCTTTTTTTTTAAGGGGGAAGGCAGGGCAATTTGGGTTAAGTGACTTGCCCGAGGTCACTCGGCTAGTAAGTGGTAAGGGTCTGAGGCCAGATTTGAACTCAGGTACTCCTGACTTCAGGGCCAATGCTTTATTCACTGTGCCACCTAGCCACCCCTCATATGGTTCTTTTAACATTTCAAAACATGTTTATATTCAAAGCCATGCTGATAAACATTTAACTACCAGCTCTCATATGTATACACACTACTTCTAAGTTTATTCTGTTTTGTTAATGTTTCTTCTTTCACTTCAGTCTAGATATTCAACAAAACAATAAAGGTCTGATTTGTAGCATTAGCTGATTTCTGGGCTATAAATGCATATACAGAAAATTTAACAGTAAAGCTAAGTATAAGCTCATTCCATTACACCCTTTTCTCTGTTCTTGTTGTATATGGAGAAACAAAGGGGAATTCTCCTTCCAATCCCCATTCATATAAAATTTGTATTACCAGATGATCTTTAAGATCCTTTCTTTGATAAAGAAAGGGATTGTTCATTCATTTACGTTCTTTTGGAAATGTATTGGTTTAGTTTTCCTTTCTCATAATGTAGAACGAAATTGGGTGGAAAATAAGACAACCTGCCATGTGACTGGTAACTAAAAAGAAGAAATCACAAAAGCTATAACAAAGATCACTGAGACTTGGAATCCTGGAATCCCATATCATAGAACTTTAGAGATAGTAACAGATAAGTTATTAAACAGTAAAGTATCTCATTTGATGACAAAAGTGGGGCCAGCCTAGAAGAACTGACTTGCCCAAAATGAAGCTGAGTGTTGGGAGAGCAGTCTGGGGTAGTACTATATAAGTGAAAGTAAAATCACTGAGTAGTAAAGTCTTACTACTCCAGGAATGTCAAGTCTTAGCAAATGTAGCTAAGTGGGCATGAGGAGCTACAAAATGGATATTTAGATTATAAGTTGTGCTTAATCAGAAATTGAGTCTATCAGCATTCATTAAGTCTCAGTCTAAGTGATTAACACTTGTTGAGGTATACTACACATATGGAGTACCCTTGAAAGCCACCCCATTCATTTGCATGCTATGAAGAACCTATTTAGAACGTCTAGGTTTGAGGCTCCTCTGGTGCGTTCAAATGATATGGAAGCACTGGATTCTTTTGTATTGGAGTTAGATAATAGCATGGAACGCATCTGCATCAGAAAGGATGATCAGAGACACAAAGCCTGGCTCATATTACACACTTGATCATGTTCACCCCCAAAAATGATGTTCAATCCCCTGCTAAGGGAAGAAAGCATAAAGTGAAAGAAGCAAGAATGAACACAGATACAGGTAAGAACCCATCCTGTAGGGGAGAGGGAAGGAGTTTTCTTCATTTATCTATCCCTTTTAGAGTGAGCTTAGGGACAGAAAATATCACCAGCCACACAGAAAAGTCAATGCAAAGGCATGAGCAGAAGGTGTTTTTTATTTGATTGAAGACGGTGCCACTGTCACAGGGTGAGGGGAGGACCAAGAGACCATTAAGAACTTGCCACTTAATACACAAAAAATGTCAAATCCTTCCAATATTCAACCAAAATATGGTTTGAATTAAGCCATGAAGCTGCCACCACAATCCACTGGAATTAGGAAAGGTAACTCTAAGTGCGCTCCATAGAAATAGTTCATGAACAGGCAGATGAGGAAGAAAGGCATCATCATCAGGGAAAGTCATACCCAACTTGACCTCCCTTCTCATTTGACCAATTCCCTGACGTTGGGCCATCCTAAACTCCATCTGGAATCATCTGGTGGGTAGCTTTTAAGCAGCCATTATTTATAGGACTCTATTTGCCTTGTTCTCCCCCTTGCTTGGGATGCTTGACTCCTCCCAAGGTTTAAGTGAGATAGGAATCCCCAATTCTTTTCCTTCTGATGAGATGAAGGATCACCAAGTCTAAAGTAATGGCCTACTACTATCTCCCTAAGATCCTCTAGACCTTGCCAGCTACTTTTATTCTATGTTTGGAAGTCCCTCGGCAATGTCATCTTAACTACTTAAATAATCCAAGGATTTCTTGGCCTTGTCATCTGCTACACTTCTCAAGCCTTAGGACTTCCTTGAATTTCCAGCTGTTCTTCTGAACTTCCTTTTATGTGTTATCTCCTCCATTTAGAGGATAGGCACCTTGAGAGTTGTGATTGTATATATATATTTTTTTTTTCCTTTTTTGTATCCACATTGCTTAACACAGCGATTGAAATCATAGTGAGTCTTAATAAACATTTATTTATTTATCCATAATATAAAAGAACAATAGTCCCTGCTCTCAACAAGGAGGATGAGCCACAGACAGAAATGATTCATGGAACAATCCAAATGAAAAGGGAGAATTAAGATAGAAGGGAAAGACTATATTTTGTTGTTGTTGTAGCAGGCAGCAAGTGGAGAGAGGTGGGGGGAATAAAATAAGGCAATTGTAAGAAAAATACTCTGCAATTATATGATATTCTTAAGGCATAAAGTAGAAAGAAAAAAGGTAGACCAAAGTATAATTTCAGCACAGTATTAAATTACAGTGTAGTAGAATTTCTATAAATTATTTGAAAGGTCAAGAAACTAAGGCTTATTCTCATTGGAAAAGGAGCAACTTCAAAGTGAACGAATCAAGGCTTCCCAAATTATGAGCAGTACTGAAAACTTGACAGAAATGATTTTTACAGTAGCTGAGGGATTCTGAAAGCAGAGAATATAATATAATAATTAGGAAATTAATTCCAAAATAGGGGGTGCACCCAGAAATTCAATGTTTTATACAACAGAGGCATATAGTTCAACAGAAATAGCAGAAACAGAAACAAAGCACATACATTAAAGAGACATCTAAATTTGCTTGTGGGGAAGGAGGGGATCAAGGGAGAATGGGGAATTAAGATAACCCCGAAAAAGAGCAGGATTACCTGGTCTTAGCCTGAAATTCCATATGTGCTTATATTCTATTTTTAATCTTCTAATCCTGCAGGTCCCTTCAGAGAGCTTAGTCTCAGGAAGTTACAGCAATATCTCATTAGTTCACAGTTCAGTAAACTGCAAACCTTAAAATGCTCAACAAAGAAAACCACTTCCACACTCAGACATATTTTAGCCACGTGTGCATACCCACTAGGTCTTAGAGGAAATACTCCGTGCTCTTGTATTCTGCCCACAGCCTGGACAACCACGATATACTCAGGAAACATTTACTTCACTGACAAACTGGACTTTCTTTTCAGTCCACCAAAATCTGTTCCCACTTAAACAAGATGATGGGAGCTGAATGCTGCAGGTTAGACTTGTGTAGTGTGGAAATTGTTGGTCTATTAGCACAGGGAACCTCAGTCTTTTGATGGTCCAGATTTATAGACTGTGTTGAGCTCTTACAGAGACCTTAAAGGTCACCTCGTTAAACTTGCTTATTTTACAGATGAGGAAAGTGAGGTGCAGAGAGGTAAGGTGATTTACCAGAGGGCATACAGTGAGTGGCAAAGTCAGGATTGTAACTCCTGCATAGTTATTAGTAGAAATTTTTTTACCTGAGGTAAATTTGGGAGTAGGGGAGAGGAAGAGATTCACCTTGAGTGCTGAAATATGAGGAAGGAACAGTAGATTGGAAGTTAAAAGGCCCAGGTAAATATTTCACTTCTACAACTTCCTTTCCTGTGTCATTTAATGCAAATCCCTTAACTTTGGGTCTTAGTTTACACATGTGTAAAATTTGGGAGCTATACTACATGGCCTATAAAATCTCTTTTGCTCTATATCTATGTCTCATAATTATGAGGATTTTAAGGGACAAGAAGAAGAAAATAAGCAAGGGGAGGCTATTGACTCAAGTCTGGTCTGGCAGAAGAGGAAGCATCCCCAGGATAATGTTTACACTTCAGGGTAGAACTAGCAAAGGAGGAAGCATTAAGTCATTTAAATTTCCTGCCTGGATCACCACCTCTTAATATAACTAATGAAATGGATCTGCTGACTACAATTCTAGCACTCTCTCCTCTATGCCTCCTGCCTTCTGATTTAGTTGGGAAAAGATACGTGGCACCCCTTTTAATGGCATAGACTCTCCTGACATCCTTCCTTCAATAGCAGCAACTTCCTACTCTAATGGAATACTCAGGACTTAGTCTTAATAGCAGTAGCCTCCTTCTGGCATGGAATCCTCTTCACATCTCTCATTGTCTAACAATAGCAACATTCAAACTTTATTTGATGTTAAAGAATTCATCACAAAGATTTCCCAGGGACTAAAGAATTTCCACACTAAAGAGTCAGGTGCAAGTTGTATAAGCTGTTCAGATGTATATGTACATGTTTGTTTATATGTATACATATAAACTCAATGGAATACACCATACATTCCTTCAGTGTCTATGTACAGAGTATTATAGGAATCAGTAAAGCTACAAAAGGAAAACCAAACAAAACAAAATCCTCCCTGTCCTTGGGGAGTGTACATACTGTTGAGGAATATTATCAGATAAACACACACTGTAATGTTAAGAGAAGGGAGAGAGAATACATACTATTCAGGGATCAGGATAAGTTTGTCCTAAAACAAGGAACATGACAAAAGAAAGGTCTTGGTCTCCTAAGAGCTAGGGTTGAGAAAGGAGTGCATTACATGCTTAGAGGGAATGGTTGGGGTGAGGAAAGTCTATATAAAGGCAGGGAGGTAAGAGGAGTGACTATTTTAGGGAATAGAAGTAGACTGTTTTGGCTGGAATATAGAGTATGTGAAGAGGAATAATGTGCAATCAATGCTGATAGGTAGGCTGGAGCCAGACAGACTGAAAAGTGATTTAAAGTTCTAGGAGTAGTGATAGACATAATGTCTAATGCCACCTTATATACTCAGCTCCAGGGGCCTTTGTTTCCTCTTCTATAGAGGGATTGTACTAGACACATCTAAGGTCCTTTCCAAATTTAAATATATTGTCCTGTGATCCTTTTTTTTATCTTAGAGTCAACAGGGCCCCTGAAACTTCTTTAGCAAGGTAGTGAAATGGTTAAACTTGAGTTTTAGATTGTTAATTTGGTAGTTCTGTGGAAGATGGATTTGAAGGAGATTCTAGGAGTCAGGAATCCAGTCAAAAACATATTATTATGACAAATTTTTAACAAGTCTCTTAAAAATAATGTGTCCATACACACATAAGTAGTGTTTTTTATTCCTTTGTATGTAACAAAATTATACGACTTTTTGCAGTTTTCTTCATGAATATCTCTCATCACAACTTAAACTGTATCTTAAAGGAACATTCTGTTAATGAAAGATAACCAAGTCATCTCAAGAGGCTAACTTTGGTCTTTTTGTGGCTTTCACATTTCTTGAGATTCTCAGCATTTTAACATGATAGACACTTTTCTTATAGCATCAACATTTCCTCCTGAATTCATTCTTTTTGTATTCTCTTTGTTCCCATTTTCTGTGCCTTAAAAAATAATTTGGTCAACACCTTACCTGATATTTTGATTTACTCAAGTTAACTTCTACCAATTCCAAGATGAAAAAATTATTAAAATTATCAAACCTTCTTTTCAAGAATGGTAATAACTCGAGAGGTGGAGCCAAGATGGCAGAGTAGAAACAGCGTGTCCAAGGCACTCTCCCCACAGATTACCCCCAAACTATGTAAAAGGAGCCTCTGAACAACTTCTGGAGCCCCAGCACCCACAGAACGACACAGAGAAGCTAACCTCCCACTGAGGACAGCCCAGCAGCCCTGCAGGAAGGACCAGTGCAGCGCTCTGGGATCTGGCAGCACAGCGTGCAATGCTCAGGGAGCCGAGCACAGGTCCACCTCAGTCGCTGTTTTAGCCCCAGGGCAGCAGGGCCAGTAGCTGGCTGGAGGGACCCCAGAACACCAGCAGCTGTGATGATTCCAGAATTATCAAAATAGATATGACTAGGACAAAATGAGAGGTTAGTGCCCTATGGACTTTGGGACCAGTATTTGGGGATCGTGTTGGCTTCCTCCCTAGGGGCTAGAAGCCTCAAAGGAGACACGCCATTTTGTAGCTTTCAGAGGCAGCTTCAGCTCCTGGCCTGCGAACTTTAGGGAGATCCAGCGATCAGTCTTGGGGGGGTAATCACTCTTGCTTTAACCTGCCTGGGTCTGGATTGTGATCTGGGATGTAGGTCGTGGGTGGGTTTCCAGCTTGCCAGAAACAGAAGTTGTCCCCCCACACATTCAGGATGAAAGTTCACCTGTCTGGCGGCCCAGCCATTCTGTGGCAACAAATCCAAAAGTCAAATAATTAAGTGGCAACATGCCAAGGCAAAGGAAACAAATTAAACAGAAAAATGCAAGCTTAAACTCCTATTTTGGGGGCAAAGAGGATCGAAGCATAGAACAGGGCAAGGACTGTGAGGTCAGAAATCTTGCTCCAAAACCCCCAAAGGAAAATATGAGTGGGTTACAGTCCATAGAGGACCTTAAGAAGGACTTTGAAAATCAAATAAGAGAAGTGGAAGAAAAATTGGGAAGAGAAATGAGAAGGATGCAGGAAAAGTATGAAATGAGGGTCAACAGTCTGACTGAGGACAACACCTTAAAAAATAGACTAACTCAAATGGCAAAGGAGGACCAAAAGGGCAATGAGGAGAAGAATGCCTTAAAAAGCTGAATTTCCCAGATGGAAAAAGAATCTCAAAAGTTCACTGAGGAGATTCATTGCTTCAGAGTTAGACTGGGGCAAATGGAAGCTAATGACGTTATGAGAAATCAAGATGCTGTTAAACACATCCAAACAAATGAAAGAATAGAAGGCAATGTGAAATATCTCATGGGAAAAACCACTGACCTGGAAAATAGATCCAGGAGAGACAATTTAAAAATTATTGGACTACCTGAAAGCCATGATCAAGGAAAGAACCTAGAAATCACCCTTCAAGAAATTCTCAAGGAAAATTGCCTTGATGTTTTAGATCCAGAGGGCAAAATAGAGGTTGAAAGAATCCACAGATCACCTCCTGAAAAAGATCCCAAAAAGAAAACTGCCAAGAATATTATAGCCAGGTTCCAGAATCCCCAGATCAAGGAGAAAATATTACAAGCAGCCAGGAAGAAAAATTTCAATATTGTGGAACCACAATCAGAATAGCAGAGGACCTGGCAGCTTCTACACTGAGGGATCGGAGGGCATGGAATATGATATTCCAGAGGGCAAAGAGCTGGGAATGAACCCAAGGGTCACCTACCCAGCAAAACTGAGTATTTTGTTTCAGGGGAAAATATGGTCATTCAGTGGAATAGGGGACTGTCAAGCATTCTTGAGGAAAAAAAAAACAGAGTTGAATAGAAAATTTGATATCCAGACACAAGAAGCAAGAGATGCCTGAGAAGGTAATCAGGGAAAAGAAATCAAAAGGAACTTGTCAAAGTTGAGCTATCTACATTCCTATATGCAAAAACAATAACTGTGACTGATGAAACCTTTCTCAGTATGAAAATAAGAGGATAGATTAGATGAAAATAAGAGGAAGGATGATGGATAGGAGGGCATCCTTGGGGGGAGGGGAAGTTGGAAGTACCCACTATAGAAGAGGGACAGGATCATGTAGGGAATGGACCAGGTGGGGGGTGGGATGAGTGGGAGGGAATTATAAGCAGCCTTGTACAATGGAATGGTGTATGACCATAGGAATACATATGTGAATGTGTGTACCTATGTTTACAGTTATATATGGATAGAGGGCAGAGGTTGAATTTGTTGGAAAGGGAGGATACTCAAGGGGTGAAATTATGAGATGAGAGAGGAAAGTGGCAAGAGGAGATGGGGAGAGACAGGGTAGGGTAAACTATCTCATGTAGAAGAAGCAAGGGGAAGTGGTTGCAAGGGAGGGGGAGAATAGGAAGGCAAAAAGGCAAAACCACATTCTTATTGAATTTGGTTCAGGGAGAGAATGACATACATATTAAATGGGATATCTCAACCTACAGCAGAATAGGGGGAAGGGGGATGAGAGGAGGGATGATGGATGGGAGGGCATCCTTGGGGGGGAGGGGAGGTTGGAAGTACCCACTATAGAAGAGGGACAGGATCATGTAGGGAATGGACCAGGTGGGGGGTGGGATGAGTGGGAGGGAATTATAAGCAGCCTTGTACAATATATCTACTATGATAATGTTTTGTATAGCTAAACATGTACAACATTTACTGAATTACTTATCTCCCCAGAGGGAATGGGTAACAAGGGAGGAAGGGAATGGATCTGAAATTCGAGGTCTTAAAATTAAATGTTTCAAATATATATATATATATATATATATATATATATATATATATATATATATATATATATATATATATATATATATATATGAATGATAATAACGCATATGCATAAACAATTTTAAAATTTACCATTCTGCTTCCTGACAATAACCATATGAAATAAAAACTGGATTTTCCCCATTTGACAGATGAGAAAACTGGTGAATGATTCGCCCTAAGTAACAGTGAGAATAACTTTTTTTCTAACTTTAGAAACACTGTTCTTACCATGATAACACATTGTCCAATGCCCAAATAATCCAAGTTGAAATGAACTTGGGATCAAGAAGCCTGACTGTTCATGTTAATATTCATATGGATCATTTTAGGATATAACATTAATAGATCACCTTCCCTGTCTTGCACTTCTCTTATAAAGTGGTAAGACTATGGGGTGAGTTTTCAATTCCTTCCCACCTCAAAGAACTCCCCTCAGAGAATCAGAAAGCCATGACAGCAGTAGCAGGAGATATTAACAACAACAATATTAACTAATATCAGCTGAGTGAGGGCAATGATAGTACTGGCCAGCCCTATATCAGACTTTCCTTCTCTTCTCTTATCTGTAAAGGTTATCATTATCCTAGGAAAATTTTTTTTAGAGTAATGCATCAGTGATTTATTTTTATTTCTGAAAAGAAGATCAATTCAGCTACTCTGATCTTATACATAAATAGCACATTGGCACAGGAGAGATAGAGAGCAAAATATCTAGCGAGAAAAAAAGATTTCTGATTAAGATTTCCATTGGGCTAATTCTGAAAAAAGAGTAATATTTGTGCACATCATATGTTTTATATGCATATATATATATAGAAAGAAATGCCTACATCCCTTGAGAAACATCAAAGAGATTGCAAAGAATCCTCTGAAGTAGACTATAACTAAAAACATTATCATATTATTATTATAAATCATGTCAACATTGAAATCTCCAAATGACTTTAAAGAACTTCAGTTTTGAACACTAGTGAAATACCAATAGTCATCACCTTCAGCTATCTAAAATGTTTGTTTCATGCTTGAAAAAAATGGAGGATGTTTGGAATACCCATCTTCCCTACATGCTCCTTTGTTGGAAAACCCAAGGAACTGAAAATATACCCCATATACTGAATTACCTAGGGTGCCCCAAATGTGACTGTTTTCTCCCATTGTCGAAGGCTGGCCATCATCATCCACATTCCCCTCAGGTCTTCATCATTATAATACACAAGTGGAAATCTTGTCAGTATGTAGTTTGGCTGCCCCTTTTCCTGGCAGCTGTCAGATTCATACTTACGTAGAAGTCAGCAGCACATTATTGTTTCCAGGGAAAGGAAACCCCCCATCTCTTTGACATTGCAGGATCTGGCCCACTGCTTTAATTAGCATTTTTTGCAGACTGTGATCTGAAATGACACCTGATCTTCTCCTCTTCTTTCCCCCTTCAAAATCAGTCGTGGTTCCATTTGAAATTAGCTCTGTGGTGCTACCTTAAATTGGCCCTGTCTCATTTTGCAGATTTTTGTAAATCAGGGTATGTTCACTTTAACTTAGATTCTGATTGAAAGCATAAAATTCAATTCCCCAAAATGCAATAGATGAATTAAGAGGAGAAGCGTAATTTGTTTTTGATCCTGATGAGATATACCCAGAAACCAGAAATATTCATAATTTGCTGAATTTTAAGCAGCTTATAAAATGGTCTATCATTTCACATCATTAACTGCATTGCACAAGGAAACATTAAAGACACGACTGCAAAGCGTTGCAAATGAACATGTTTGTCCTTGGGTTGGAATCCACATCCACTAAATGTGGCACCCACTATGTTATCCTGTTCTTCCACATAAGGAAATGTCAAGCTGCTCTGACATTGAAAGATTTGACCCTTTATTTCCATTAGCCTCCAGAGAAACAGTAATCTGAAATGGCCGGGGGATTTCTCAGTTCTTTCGAGTTGAGATCTGAGCCACCAAGCTTTCCTCCTTTCCAATCGATTGCAAAGGGACAAAAATCAAACCACAGCAGCCTCAAGGGCTGCTCTCCTATTTTGCTCATTTCCACAATCTTTCTCATTTGAAACCAATTTCTGATAATAAACAAATACCTCCTGCCCCTAGTTCAAAGGATGTGGGAACAGATGAAAGAAAAGCGTAATGGTTTTGATCTCATTAGGACATCGTCATTAGTGGGGGAGCAATTAAAAAAGTAATTGCATCACCCTGACTAGACTTTTCTTGTGATCAGGAGGGGGTCATTCACCAGGCCCATAATCCTCTGTGGTTAGTGGGATCATCATTCATCTTCTGCTGTGTGCCATGTGTTAGGATTTCTTTCCTTGAAGGCATCCAGCCTCCTGGAAGTTTCCAAACAACATTGCAGGAAAGATCCTGGAGTGATGGCTATTGCCACCTCCAATCATTTGCAAGGTGAGAATGGAAAGAACTCTTTCTCCAGCTATATGGGGTTAGGAAGTAAATAAGTATAACTGAATTCCTGAGATTTTCAACAGTCTCTATAACTAATATTCTATATGAAGCAAACAGAGTTCTCAAAGGGAACAGAATCTAGAGGGGAAAACTCCTACTTCTAGAGTCAAAGGCTCTGGGTTCTAATCCTACATCTAATGCTTGCCTGTGTGATCTTGGGCAAGTTACTTATCTTGTGGCTCAGTTTCCTCATCAGTAAAATGAGGGAAATTTGAATGATTAGGCACTGAGTGACACAGTGGATAAAGTACCAAACTTGGAGGCAGGAACTGAGTGTATGCTTACTAGTTGTGTGATTCCCAGACTAGTCACTTAAGTTTTCTAAATATCACACACTCTATAAAATAAGAAGGTTGAATTCAGTGGCCTATGATGTCTCTTCTAGGTGCCAATCCATTTTCTTATGACCTCTGAAATTCCTTCTACCTTTAGAATCAATAATACTTATTGAGACTCCATGTATCTCTTTCTATCCACTGAGGTTTCATTAGTTTGATATGAGATTTCACTTCAGTGAACCCATAATCTCATTCATGTGGATATTCCCTTTGAGAGCTAAATTCACAATGCTAATGTATTGCTACCCTGTGTGGCTCTTGTCCTTTCTCTTTCATTAATCTTTCATAAGAATTTGACCCATTGTTTTAGGGATATCCTTTAGGATTCCTGACATTACTTGGGTAGTGTAGAGCATACAGTCTGTCCATCTGGCATTCTTTGCAAAACTAGGTGACCTCCTTTTCCAGTCACATATCTTCTTGATAGAACTACTTGTACTTTTTTTCTTGCATAGTTTATCTTTCTTGTCCAAAGAAAGCTAATTGTGCCCACCATGAATATCTCCATTGCCTGCTCATATATCCAAAACTAAATTCTTTAGGGACCATGATTATCCGTAATACAAATTGTTTTCAGCTGAACAATGTGCCTTACACCCCACCCCCCATTACTCCTTCACCAGTGACCCATCTCATGTGCAGTAGTTGGATACCACTAGTAACAAAAATATGTGGTTTATGTGATTGTGTGTCTTAGAAATTAAATGAAAATTATAGGTAATACTGTCTCTTTAGTTCTTATGGTCACAACTGAGTATCTGTCATCTTCTTGGTGGTGTAGAATGTAGTCAATTAGGAACAACAGTCACACTTTGATGAGGGAAACAACCAGAAGAAGAAGGAACAAATGGGGAGGGAATCCACTCTAGGAAATAGAAGGTGACAACAAATAAAAACTGATAAAATTCGTTATGCTGGGCGATTTTCCTAATTTGTCACTTTGATGAGGTGCTTTTGTGGCTCAGGAAATCCTTGAAATAAATGAGTCTTAAGGAAGGATTGAAAAGAGCTTGCCAAGTATAGAGTAAGTAGGAAACTATTGGTGCAAGGGAAACTATAAACCCTTATCTTCACCCAAACAGCCCATCAAGCAAGTAAGAATATTAGACAGACACTCATTTGCTAGTTTCTTTTTGACAGATATTTGCTTGATGCCAGTGGAATGGAGCATTAAATTGCTAAGGTGACAAGCACCTTGAAAATTATATAGATGGATAAAAATATCAATACAGTTAATTTTTGTTAATCCCTATGATTCATAACTACTGATGATGTTAGCTGGGTTTGGGTAGCATGGAGACAATCATTTCATAGAATGTGAATGTATGAGAGATTTGGTAGAGGACACATGTTTGAAAGGAAATGTGGGTAGAGTGCTAGTCTTAGAATCAGCAAGTCAAATCCAATTCCCAATATTTACTATGGGACCACAGGCAAGTCAGTTGGCATTTCTGATCATCTTAACTCTCTTCCCTACCCCCAATTCTTACTGGGAATGTCAGCTTCCTCCCTGGCATCCTGAGATCCTAATTGGTGAAAGTTCATTATATCCAAAAAAACCTCAGATTTACTGTGATACACTTTGGCCTTCTGCCTTTTCACCTATGTACCATTTATCATCCACCTCTTGTTCTGTGTACAGCAATCACATCAATGTTGCTATTACAGAAGAGACATGCTCATCTATTTTTTTCCCTACAGCTCATTCACCATCTTGGTAACTTCCCAGAACAAAACTCCCTTCCTTAGCAATAGTTCCTCCATAGTGTGTATGTGCTATTTCTCTCTTAAATTATGAAAACCTTCACAGCAGGACTACCTTGGTTCTGATATTTGGATCTCCCTTGCATAGCACTATAGATCCCAAAAATAAGTACTTAAAATATTTTTTGGATAAATTCATTTATTCAGTCATTCATTCACTCTCTGTCAAAGTTACAAGGATTTAATAAGATGATGTATGTTTAGAGTGCCCCTGAGGAGCTCACAATTAAATGGAGGAGACAGTATTTAAAAAAAAAAAAAAGTACAAACAAGCTATGTTCAGAACAAAGAGGAAATGATCAACAGAGAGAATATATTAGAATTAAGATGAATTGAGAAAGGCTTCCCCTAGAAGGTGCAAGTTTAGCTGAGACTGCTAGAATCCAGGAGGTAGGAATGAAGAGGGTGAATACACCATGCTTGGGAGTTAGCCAAAGAAAATACTCATAGTCAAGAGGTAAGTATCTTGTTAGAAGAACAGCAATATCTCCAGATTAACGGGCATGGGGAAATTCCAAGAGAAAGAAGAATGAAAAGTTTGGAAGAGAGGGATGAGATATGAAGAGCTTTGAATTTAAAAGGATTTTATATTTGATTCTGGTGGAATCACTGGAGTTTACTTGCGAGTGTAGTGACATGAATTGAAGATTTGATCTTTGGGAAAATCACTTCGGCAGTTGAATAGATTAGAATAGGGAAAGACTTGTGGCAGGCAGAAAAACCATTGAAATAAGTATTCATGTTCAGTTGTTTCAGTCATGTCTGATTCTTTGTATCCCCATTTGGGTTTTTTCAGCAAAGAGATGATATAGCGTTTTGCCATTTCCTTGTCCATCTTATTTTACAGATGAAGAAACTAAAGCAAACAGAGTTAAATGACTTGCCCAAGGTCACTTGCCTAGTAAGTGTCAAAGGTAATATTTGAACTCAGGAAAATAAGTCTTCCTGATTACAGGCCAAGTGCTCTATAGATTGTACCCACTAACTGCCATAGAAATAAGTGTAAAGTACCATAGTTGTGTTCAAAGAACTACAAGAGGACAGGGTGGGAAAGGCATAGCTAAAATATAATTCACATATAAATTAAACAAACAAACAAACAATCGAATAGGCTTTTGTTAAACTCCTACAGTGCCCCAGGTCTTGCATTGGGGGAAATTAAAGGGGTAAAATACACAAAAAGACACAGTGGACACAGTGCTGAGCCTGAAATCAAGAAGACAAAACATCCTGAGTTCAAATCCAGCCTCAGACATTTACTAGCTGTGTCACCCTGGGCAAATTACTTATCCCTGTTTGCCTCAGTTTCTTCATCTGTAAAATGATCTGGAGAAGGAAATGGCAAACCACTCCAGTATCTTTGCCAAGCAAACCCCATGTGGGCTCACAAAGAGTGTTATATGACTGAAACAACTGAACAACAAAATACATAAATAGGCTATTTCCATGTTTCTGTTAGGATGATAAAGAACCAATAACAAGGAAATCTGGAAAGATATAAGAAGTGAAATGTAAAGTGAACTTTTAAGGAGGTCAGGGATATTTAGGAGAAACTATAAGAAAGACATACAATCCAGGAATGAAAGTGAGCCCATGAAAAAGCACAGATGCAGTGGAGGAAACAGTGAATAGGCCAGTTTGTCCTGAATGTATAATACATGAAGAAGAAAGATTTGACATTAGCCTAAAAGGTTAGTAGAACCACATTGTGAAGAGCTTTATGTAGCAAGATGAAGAGTCTTTATTTTATCCTTGAGGTAATAGGCAGTGACTGAATGCACCTGAAAATTATAGTGGTGACATTATAATTTTTATTTTTTTTGCTCTTCCATCTAGCCATGCTTTGCCAGTCTTATGCTTTTTAGGTTTATTTTTCTTTAACAGAAACCCATGAATTTCACAAATCCCTTATTAATTTAATTTTATTAATTTAATCCCAACATTCTATGCTTACAAAAGAGCTGTATAGACTATTTATATCCTTTATGTTGAGGTTTAAAGTTAAGGTTAGGGGTGCTCAAGACCCCAAAATACCAACACGGAAGGTCGTGCTGAATAAATTTAACTCAAGTCTTCTCTCAGGCAAAGTAAAGCAAAGTTTATTAAAGATTCTCCTTAATGGCTAGACTCTTAAGGACCCCAAGCATATGTGAAGCTTGGATTGAAAAGCAAGGCAAAATAATCCGACACAGAGTGAGTCTTCACTAGATTGAATTCTTGGCCACCTCATGGAGGCAAGATGGAGCTTATATACAGAAAGATCGTGGAAGGGTTCTAGGGGTGGTCTAGAGGAGAAGTTTGGGGAGCGTCTTGAGGAGGAGTCAAATGAGGTCAGACTCCATTAATGAGATGAAGGGTGGAAACTAGCTGAAGATGACATAGAGATGACAGACAATGGGGGCTAGACTAGTTTAAGGGTAACAGATTTGGGTAGAGATAGTTTGACAGGATGAAGGGTGGGAAATAGCTGGAAAATGGAGGGCCAGAGTAGTAAGAGTAAGAGATTTGGGCCTAGCTATAATGAAAGGTTTATGACCTTAGCAAATACCTAATCAAGTGGGAAGATTCAATTAGAGTTCAAGGGGTTTCCCAGAGCCTGTACCCCATCATTTTAGATCTTCATTTTTCTAGATAAAACATTAGCTTCCTGTTGCTCTTGTATTCTGTCTGCAAAATGTTTGTGTTCCAGATATGACTTTAATCAAGAATGTTATACTGCAGAGGGCCAAAGGCAAGTACTATCAATTCTCAAACTCAAATTGTTAGGCCACAATTATCATATTCTTATTTCCACATAATTGTTGCCAATTACCATCATGGTCACCTGCAAAACCTTCTTTTTGACTTTTAAAGCCTTTCACGATCTTACTCTTGCTATGTTTCCAGATTTATTTCTTATACCTTACTCTCTCCACCTCCCACCCAAGCACATATATCTTGCTTATAGATATATTTCTGTGCATGTTGTCTTCCCAATTAAACTATGCACGCCTAGAAATCAGGGACTGTTCTTGTTTTTGTTTTGACTTTCTTTATATGTGCAGCACTTAGAGTCTGGCAAATAGCAGGCACTTTATATATGGTGACTTGATGGCTTGGTGACTTGGCTATGTATGAGGCACTGGGCTAAGCTCTGGGAAACAGAACGGCAAAGACACCATCACTTTCCTCAAAAACTCACATGCTAATGGGGGCAATTATTATGTACAAATAAGATTATGACAATTGCAAGTTGCAAAGGGATTAAAGTTCCATATTAAGGACCCAATTTATATTATGAAACTAGTCAGAAGTTTCAAGATACTCACCCTCACTTGCTTTATTTAATAGTGTGTGAGTAAAAATGAAGGGTATAGATAGTGAGAATCATGCAAAACTGATACTTAGCACAGTAGAATTTTGATAAGTTAAAAACATTCTTTTTTAAAAATTTTATCTTAAACTTATGGAATAAAACAAGCATTTCCATAATATAGTATAATGAAAAGATGATTGCTTTAAATACATTAAATAAATACATTCTTAAATTAAATTAAATTAAATAGATTCTTAATAAATACTCGACTGACTGACCACCCCTGCTATTAGGATTAAGCAAGGCATAGTGGGTAGGGGTGGATCTATCTTCCTTCCTTCATTTCTTCTTTCCTCCCTCCCTCCCTCCCCCCACCTCCTGTGTCTGTCTCTGTCTGTCTGTCTTTCCCCCCCATAGTGATAAAATGACAAGTCTGGAGCATACAGATATTGACATATATATGAAGAGGTTACCCATAGAGAATGTTAGGGTTGCTCTGGAGACCCCAAAATACCAACATGCTGGGCACTGCCCAGTGAATCTGACTCTAGTCTTCTCTCAGCCAGAGAAAAGTAAAGTTTATTAAAAGTTCGATTGCATTAGACACAGAGTAAGTCTGTGCTAAATCATTCTACAGCACTCTCACCATTCTATGGCTTTATCACTATCCTATGGCACTCTCCCTATTCTATGATGCTCTCCTAAACATGAAGACAGGATGGGGTGTTTGGGGAGGGTCTTCAGGAAGAGTTAATAATGTCAATGAGTGATTAAGGGTGGGAAGTCACTGGAGGTCACCTGGAGACTACAAACAAAGGTGGGCTAAGCCAGTTTGGGTGGGAAGTAGATGAACAATGGAGGACTAGGTTAGTAACTAAGCTAGAATTAGTAGTTAGTAACTAGGCTAGAGGTCTGAGCCCTGCCACAATGTAAGGCTTATTGCCTCATGCAAATGCTTCATCAAATGAGATGATTTGATAGATAGATAGATAGATAGATAGATAGATAGATAGATAGATATTATGGAAAATGTCATTCACATCCAAAGAAAGAACTGTGTAGTCTGAATCTACCTACCTACCTACTGATTTTTCTCAATCTATCATTACCCATCATAGTTAAAAACTAAGAATTATCACAAGCTATTATGATGTCCAAACTGGGTGGTAGCAAAAAACAAAAACAAAACAACCCCCCAAGACATCTTCTAAAGATATATTTATCTTTAGATATATTTATCACAGCAGACTATTTTCTTTTTCATGTGTTTGTTTGAGTTTGTTTATTTTTCTTTCTTGTGGTTTCTCCTATTCATTCTGATTCTTCTATGCAACATGACTAATGTGAAAATATTTTTAATGGGAATGCATGTGTAGAGCCTATATCAAATTGCATGCCATCTTTGGGAGGTAAGAGGATGGGGAAGGGGAGAAAATTTAAAACTTATGGAAGTGCATGTTGTAAACTAAAAATAAATAAACTGACTTAAAGATATTTGAATACATGGTAGCTGAAGAGATCACCGGGTGAATATACAGTAGAAAAATGGGTGCATGTTACAGAATGTGTGAACTGTATTTTCGATCAAATTGCATTTTTTTCTTCTCTCACAGAAACCTGATGTCCAAATGTTTGGCACCTTCTTTTGAGTTCTTCAGATGCCCAACATAAAGTTGCTATATTAAGTGTAAGTAAATGTATAATACATTTAAAGATACCCCTTGGGGGGCGGAGCCAAGATGGCGGAGTAGAAACAGCTCGTCCAAGCCTCTCTGCCCCCAGATTCTCCACAAACTATGTAAAAAAGGACTCTGAAAATCTTCTGGAGCCCCAGCACCCACAGAACGACACAGAGAAGCTAACCTCCCGCTGAGGACAGCCCAGCACCCTGCAGGAAGGACCAGCGCAGTGGTCTGGGGCCCAGCAGCGCGCAGAGCGCAGGAGCCGAGCCGAGCCGAGCCCAGGTCCACGTGAGCCGGGGTTTTAGCCCCAGGGCGGCAGGGCCGGCGGCCGGCTGGAGGAACCCCAGAACACCAGGAACTGTGGAGACGCCAGAATTATCAACATAGACTTGCCTAGGACAAAGTAAGAGGTTAGTTTCCTATGGACTTTGGGACCTGTATTTGGGGAATGCGTCAGCTCCCTCCCCTGGGGGCTAGAAGCTGCTGAGGAGACACACCACTGTGTAGTTTTCAGAGGCATTTCCGGCTCCCAGCCTACAATCGTGGGGAGATCCAGCGATCAGTCTTGGGGGGTAATCGCTCTTGCTTTAACCTCCCTGGATCTGGATTGTGATCTAGGGTGGAAGTTGTGGGTGGGTTTACAGCTTGCCAGAAACGGAAGTTGCCCCCACACGTTCGGGACAAAAATTCCTCTATCTGGCCTTAAAGCCATAGTGTGGCAACAAGCCCAAAAGTCAAGTAATTAAGTGGCAACATGCCAAGGCAAAGGAAACAGAAAAATGCAACCCTAGACTCCTATTTTGGGGGCATAGAACGGGAAAAGGACTGTGAGGTCAGAAGTCCTGCTCCAAAAGCCCCAGGGGAAAACATGAGCGGGTTGCAGGCCATAGAGGACCTTAAGAAGGACTTTAAAAATCAAATAAGAGAAGTGGAGGAAAAATTGGAAAGAGAAATGAGAAGGATGCAGGAAAAGTATGAAATGAGGGTCAACAGCCTGACTGAGGAAAACAACACCTAAAAAATAGACTAACTCAAATGGCAAAGGAGGCCCAAAAGGGCAATGAGGAGAAGAATGCCTTAAAAAGTCGAATTTGCCAGATGGAAAAAGAATCTCAAAAGTTCACTGAGGAGATTCATTCCTTCAGAGTTAGACTGGAGCAAATGGAAGCTAATGACTTTATGAGAAATCAAGATGCTGTTAAGCAGATCCAAACAAACAAAAGATTAGAAGGCAATGTGAAATATCTCATGGGAAAAACCACTGACCTGGAAAATAGATCCAGGAGAGACAATTTAAAAATTATTGGACTACCTGAAAGCCATGATCAAGGAAAGAACCTAGAAATCACCCTTCAAGAAATTCTCAAGGAAAACTGCGCTGATGTTTTAGATCCAGAGGGCAAAATAGAGGTTGAAAGAATCCACCGATCACCTCCTGAAAAAGATCCAAAAAAGAAAACTCCCAGAAATATTATAGCCAGGTTCCAGAATCCCCAGATCAAGGAGAAAATACTACAAGCAGCCAGGAAGAAACAATTTCACTATTGTGGAAACACAATCAGAATAGCCCAGGACCTGGCAGCTTCTACACTGAGGGATCGAAGGGCATGGAATATGATATTTCAGAGGGCAAAAGAGCTGGGACTGAACCCAAGGGTCACCTACCCAGCAAAACTGAGTATTTTGTTTCAGGGGAAAATATGGTCATTCAGTGGAATAGAGGACTTTCAAGCATTCTTGAGGAAAAAACCAGAGTTGAATAGAAAATTTGACATCCAGACGCAAGAAGTAAGAGATGCCCGAGAAGGTAATCAGGGAAAAGAAATCGAAAGGAACTTATCAAAGTTGAACTATTTACATTCCTATATGGAAAAGCAATATCTGTGACTGATGATATCTTTCCCACTAAGAAAATAATGGAAGAAGGGGGTGTGGTCATACGAATACATATGTGAATGTGTGTGTATATGGTTACAGTTATATATGGATAGAGGGCATAGGTTGATTTTGTTGGGAAGGGAGAATACTCAAGGGATGAAATTATGAGGTGATAGAGGAAAGTGGCAAGAGGAAATGGGAGAGACATGGTAGGATAAACTATCCCATGTAGGGGAAGTGGCTGCAAAGGAGGGGGAGAATAAGGAAGGCTAAAAAGGCAAAACCACATTCACATTGAATTTGGTTCAGGGAGAAAATGACATACATACTAAATGGGATATCTCAACCTGCAGCAGGATAGGGGGAAGGGGAATGAGAGGAGAGATGATGGATGGGAGGGCATCCTTGGGGTGAGGGGAGGTCAGAAGTACCCACTATAGAAGAGGGACAGGATCATGTAGGGAATCGACCAGGTGGGGGGTGGGATGAGTGGGAGGGAATTATAAGCAGCCTTGTACAATATATCTACCATGACAATGTTTTGCATAGCTAGACATGTACAACATATACTGAATTACTTATATACCAAGAAGGAATGGGTGACAAGGGAG